>JAOXYI010279960.1:0-10576 GCA_028566495.1 Lithophaga antillarum
CAAAAATTATGTTTTTGGTGTAGATCTGAAATCCAACATGGCTGCTACTGCAGGACAAAGTTTAACATTGGACCCTATGGGAAATACTTTCAAAGATCTTCTTAGAAACCATAGAGTCAATGAAAATGATCCTTTGTAGAATTGTTCCTTGGATAGTCCTCTACAAACTTTATGGGTTTTTTTTGCCGATCCAAAATCCATGATGGCCACAACCGCAGGACATAGTTTAACATTGGACCCTATGGGAAATACATATAAGAGATCATCTCAGAAACAGCAGAGTCAATGAAAATGATCCTTTGCAGAAATGTTTTATGGTTTGTTTTTTTTTGCTGATCCAAAATCCAAGATGGCCACCATCAGATAAAGTTTAACATTGGACCCTATGGGAAATACCTTGAAAGATCTCTCAAAAACCATGAAGTCAAAGAACATTATCATTTGCAGAAATGTTCCTTGAATGGTCCTCTACAAAGTTTGGGTTTTTTGCCGATCCAGAAACCAAGATGGCCGTCACCATAGTTTATCATTGGACCCTGGGAAATACCTTTAAAGACCCAATGAGTCAAGGAAAATGTTTCTTTCCAGAAATGTTCCTTTATGGACCTCTTCAAAATTTATATATATGCTTTTCTGATCAGACATCCAAGATGGTGGCCACTATGGAACTGGAATACTTGAAAGGTCTTCTAAGAGGCAAGTGAGACAAACCGGAACTGTTTCATAACTGATCACTGAATGGTCCTTTACAAAGTTTGCCTCTTTTCGTCCAAGATCCAAGATTGCTGCTACAGATGAGTCTTCAGAACAAATATTGTCTTGTCATATTTTTCAATTTCTGTCAGTGTATTACCAGGTGAGCCTCTAGTTTCTGTACTTTGATAACTGTTCTTTTCATGCAGGAATACCTACAGTTGCAGTATTATCAAACAGTTATTCTGTACCTGTTGGTGGCACAGTCACTCTTCAGTGTGTGGTAACATCCAATCCAGCTCATACCAGTGTGCAGTGGCAAAGAATTATCAATGGACAAATTCAAAATGTAAACAATGTTGGTGCTGTAGGCAGTAATAACAGGTTGACCGGTTCAACAGTTGGTACACCATCCCTGACAATTACTCAAGCTGCATTTTCTGATGAAGGGAACTACATCTGTACTGCTACCAATGCAGTTGGCACAGGAACCAGTCAACAGACATTCTTAGATGTCACAGGAAGTAAGTACTTATTTTTCAGGCTGGTCTTTCAGCACCAAGTAATATATATATTCTTTGTTGCCTTTGTTTATTAACTTAAATTTCAGTTTTGCCAATTTAACATTTTTTGGGAATAAAACCAGGTTTATATTTGAGTATGATTGTAAATATAAGTTATTGTTCACAACAAGATCTAACAATGATATGCAACAAAAGTTAAATTTTAAAGTAAATATAATTATTATTGCTCAAAGGATCAAAGTACATAAAATATTAGTAGTTTTCATGGAAAACATTATGTTGTCATAGTCTTTTAATTCTTATGTGACTTATCAGTTCATGCCAGCAAATTTATCCCCCTCCCAAAATAAAATGGATGATATTGTGAAAAGAATATTTATTTCAACCTTCATGTTGTAATTTGCATTGGGCAACATAATGACAGCCTGAAAGTAAAAAAAATACAAAAACACCATTAAGTGACATGTTTTTAACGGTGCAGTATACATAACACCAATTCATTATAATTTTACTAGTAAATATTTTAGATGACCACTAAAAGATCTAACATTTCATAAGCATATTTCATTTTATTAGCTCACCTGACCCGAAGGGTCATGTGAGCTATTGCCATTACTTTGTGTCTGTCATTGTCAGCATTGTACGTAAACTTTTCACATTTCAATCTTATGCCTAATGGATGGTTCTCTACAAAGTTTATAATTTTGACACCGATCAGAAATTCAAGATGGCTGCTAAGGCTGATTATGTATTCTGATTGGCTTAAATCTTCTCAAAAACTATATGGCTGATAGAACTATAACTGCATATGAATGTTCCTTGGGTGGTCCTCTATCAAGTTGTAATTTTCATGCGGATTGGCAATCCAAGATGGCCACCACCGCTGGATATAATTTAACATAGGACCCTACGGGAAAAACAATTGAATATCTTCTTCTCAGAGACAATTAAATTATAACTGTTCATGAATGATCATTAGATGGTCCTCTACAAAGTTTGTAATTTTCATTCCGATCGTAAGTCCAAAACAGCCACCACCGCAGGACATTGTTTAACATAGGACCATATGGGAAAAACAGTCAACAATATTCTTCTAAGAAACAATGGAGACAATTAAACAAAAACTTTTCATGAATGATCATTGGATGGTTGGCTACAAAACTTGTTATTTTCATGCCAATCAGAAGTCCAAGATGGCCGCCACCACAGCATAGGACCCTATGGGAAAAACAGGCAAAAATCTTCTTCTAAGAAATAATGGAGACAATTAAACCAAAATTGTTCATGAATGATCATTGTATGGTGCTCTATCAAGTTTATAATTTTCATGGGGATCAAAAAATCCAAGATGGTCACCACCACAGGACATAGTTTAACATACTATCTTATGGGAAAAACAGTCAAAGATCTTCTTCTCAAAAACAACTGAGACAATTAAATCATAACTGTTCATGAAAGATCATTCGGTGATCCTCTACCAAGTTGGTAATTTTCATTCCGATTGGAAAATGCAAAATGCCTGCCAAAGCAGAACATTGTTTAACATAGGATCCTGTTGGAATGACAGTCAAATATCTTATTCTCAGAAACAACAGAGACAATTAAACTAAAATTGTTCATGAACATCATTGGATAGTCCTTTGCCAAGTTCGTAATTTTCATGCCGATCGGAAGTCAGAGATGGCCGTCACTGGAGGACATAGTTTAATATAGGACCCAATGGGGAAAATGTTTAAAGATCTTCTTCTTAGAAATCATGAAGACAATTAAACCAGAATAGCTCATGAGTGATCACTGAATGATCCTCTACCAAGTTTGTAATTTTCATGCCAGTTGGATATCCAAGATGGAGGCCACCACAGGACATAGTTTAAGATAGGACCTTATTGGAAAAACATTCAGATATCATATTTTAGAAACTATGGCAACAATTAAACCAAAACTGTTCACAAATGGTCATGGATGGTCATTTACCAAATTATAATTTTCATGCCGATTGGAAGACCAAGATGGCTGCTACTGCAGGACATAGTTGAACATTGAACCCTGTGGGAAAAGCGTTCAGAGATCTTCTTCATAGAAAATACAAAGACAATTTTAACCAAAAGTGTTAATGATTGATCAATGGATGGTCCTCTGCCAAGTTTGTAATTTTCATGCAGATCGGAAGTCCAAGATGGCCGCCTGCACTGGACATAATGTATTGTAAGGCCCTATGGGAAATTCAAGACTTTCTAAGAAACTTTGAAGACAATTAAACCAAAACCTTTCATGTCGATCAGCAATCCAAGATTGCCACCTTTGTGGAACATAGGACCACTTTTGGAAAATTTTTCACTTTTGGGTAGTGGATCAGCATTTAACCAGGTCAGCGATACAGGCTCAGGTGAGTCTCTAGTTGTATTTCTTTGGACTTTATCTAATAAAGTTGCTAATGAAAATATAAAATCGTTGATTAACTAGTATGAATATGAACATCCATTTTAAAAAGGCTTTAAATATTTGATAACAAGTCAAAAAAAAAAAAAAAAAAAAAAAGTGGGGAAAACATCATGATAACTCACCAAATAAGGACATTGTCGTAAAACGTCAAAAATAACATTAAGATAATATATATTTTTCAATACTAATTCAAAGAATGGATTGCCAGAACTTCAGATGATCCTGAAGGTATCTTTCACCACAAGTCTTGGAGACATGCATCAAAAAATGTCTTGTTGAGTCTTCACAGATGGCTTCTAACCTTATTTCGAAGTTATGATTGTGGCTGGTATAATGTTAGTGAAAAACAAAATGCTTAATGATTTTATCGTTCCTTGACACCGAATGAGGCAGTCTAGATGTAAATTTGATAACGTGGAATTATGTTGAACCTGGAAAGCGAATCAACATCATAAAGACAACATCTTCAGGAAAACATCATATTGGTGTTAAATCTAGATGTTATTCAGATGAAATATTACATTTTCCTGAAGTTGAAATCATTATGTCGATTATAACAAATTTCCAAAATCTACTAGTTATAAACGTCATCGTCAATTTAATGTCGACACATAGCATCGAACAAACGTTATTTCAACGAATAATGCCTGCTTTGTGGCCCTGTTTCTGCCTGCACTTCTCGTATCTATAGGATAAACATATGTACTATTAGAGTTGGGCTACAATATCTTTCCCGTACATGTTACTAGTCCATACTTAATGCCTACGTTTTGTAACAGTCATCCAGTTCAAAATATAAACTCGTAGATCAGGATTAGCACTAAAGGTTACATTTTTGTATAGAGAAGTAGTGACAGTATAGTCAGTCAAGTATATTTGTTCTCCGAAACTGATCTTTTCCGTGCACCTTCAGTTCAGTTCTCTTTGTTTGTCACAGAGTTCAGAAAATGTCGATCAAACCAATACATACCAGTCTAAACGTCGACCAAACCAACAGATATCAGTCTAAATGTCGATCAAACCAATAGATGCCAGTCTAAATGTCGACCAAACCAATAGATATCAGTCTAAATGTCGATCAAACCAATAGATATCAGTCTGTATGCTTTATTTTCTGCCCGAAAAAGAACTAAATCCCTTGTCAATATTGATATCTCTAATTAATCTTCGATATATAGCACCATTACGTTGAAAAGGTGATATCAAAAAGTCAGTTTAGTGACATTACTAATTCCATTCTTTGATATCACTTAATTGATTCTGTGATGTCATCTAATCGATTTTTTATATTATTCATTCGAATTAATGATATCACTGACTACAAATCCTAATAATTCGAATTTAGTGATATCATTATAATTTAATAAGCGATATCTGTAATAGCTTAATGGTATCAATAACTCGATTTCTTTATGTCACTAAATATGTTATTAACTAAAGTTACATCATTTAATCGAATAAATTATTTCACTAAATTCAATTATTGAATGAATATGATTCAGCTTATTCGAACGTGCGTGATTAATAATTGTTTCATTTCATTGAATTACTAATTACATGTAATATTACTGATACAAAGAAAATCAATTTAGTGATATCTACTATTCATTTTCAGCTCACTTGGTTCAATAGGACCATGGGAGTTATTTGGCGCTCGTCGGTGTCAACTTTTAACATTTGAATCTTCTTCTCTGAAACCACTGGACAGTTTGGAAGTAAACTTGGCAGAAATGTTCCTATATTTGTCATTTACAAACGTCGTGTTTTTCGTGTTGATATGACATATAAACCTAGACAACAGGACCAATCACATGGCTGTTCGGACTATAACGGTGTAGGAATGTTCATATAGGATGGCCCCTACAAAGTTTTGTTTTGTGTTGATCGGAAATCCAAGGTAGTTTAACATAGGACGCTATTAGAAAAAAAATTAACGATCTTCTGCTCAGAAACAACAGCTGATAATTAAACGAAACTATTCATAAATAATCAGTGTATAGTCCTTATCAAAGTTTGTGCTTTTTTCAATGCTGATTTGAATTCGAAGATGGACATTGCAGAATATACATGTATTGGAAAAATGCTATTATCTTTTTCTCACATATCAGTTAAACCATATCTTTACAGGAACATCCCTTTGATGGTCCTCTACAACGCTTATATTTTTCGATGTAAAATTCAGCATGGTAGTCAGGGCAAATAATGTATACAGATTAGACCTTTTTATAGGGGACTAAGTGGCAAATGGTTAAGTCGGTGACTTATAACTACTAGCCTAACACCACTGAATCAGTTTGAGCCCCGACAAAACCACATCATATGTTAAAGGTTTCCAGACATCTACCCAAGTCGGATGTTTTATTGGTCAGCTAGGTAGCTGTCCGGGCTTTCCTCCCCTAGTAAGTCTGGTCAAGGGCAGATTTAGGCCCGACGCGCTGAGCGTGCGCACTCCTCCCCCGTGAGTGTGGTGCAGTATTGCTGAATTGGCTCCTTTGACAAATTTGTCAAACCAATCAATCGTGTATAATAATTCATATCAATTGTGATCAATTGTACCATTTTTCAATTCAGTCAATTCATCAATCAAATCAGTCAAACCAACCAACCCTATAAAATCTATAGCATTTATAGTTCAATTGGTACAATTGGTTGAATTGATAACTTTAGTACAATTGATACAATTGGTTCAATTGAACTCTCTATTCAAAGCAGTCAATCCTTCAGTTATGTCTTTTCAGAATTCAATTGACTCAATTGACACAATTGATTCAATTGATCCTTTCAGTACAATTGATACAATTGGTTCAATTGAACTCCCTAGTCAAAGCAGTCAATCCTTCAGTTCTATTTTTTCAGAGTTCAATTGACTCAATTGATACAATTGATTCAATTGATCCCTTCAGTACAATTGATACAATTGGTTCAATTGAACTCCCCAGTCAAAGCAGTCAATCCTTCAGTTCTATCTTTTCAGAGTTCAATTGACTCAATTGATACAATTGATTCAATTGATCTCTACAGTACAATTGATACAATTGATTCAATTGAACTCCTCAGTCAAACCAACCAATCCTTCAGTTCTATCTTTTTTCGCTGAATTAACACAGATAAAACTTAATCTAATCAATCTAATAATCAAACTAGTCAATCCTTCAATTCTTCTTTTTAAGAGTTCAATTGACTCAATTGATACAATTGAGTAAATTGAACTCTACAGTACAATTGACACAATTGATACAATTGAGTCAATTGAACTCTACAGTACAATTGACACAATTGATTCAATTGAACTCCCCAGTCAAACCAGCCAAGCCTTCAGTTCTTCTCTTTTAAAGTATACAAATAAAACTGATATCTATTCAAAGTATTTAATAGAATCTAATAATCTTTATTTACAGCACTGTATCTACTATTTTAGATAATGAAATAAAGTTATCAATATTTCTACATTTGTCCAGCATTTTTCAATTTTTTCTCCAAGGAAGTGTTAAAATCATCATCAATTTCATTAAAAAAGAAAAGTCTTTTCCACCTTGATAGGTGGCGGGTTATATGTTTGTACTTATTCAATATGTGGAAACCTTCTTCTGCTGCTTCTAAATTTACACCGTGGAGTTCTTGGAGTTGATTTGAACGTGGATTGTAAATACAATCATCAGAACCTAACACACATGTAGATTTCGTATGTTTATCACAGTGAAAAGTGTCAACTGCAAACTTTATTTGAGTAATAATTTGCTGTGCAATTTCATTGCCTTCATTTGCCAGTCTTAAAACAAAAGGGTGTAATTCACATGCCCGATCATATATTAGATACTTCATCTCGCTAAATTTAAATGTGTCATGTGTTAAAAGAAGCATGAAAAGAAATGCTTGCGTTGAGGATTCACATGTATACATTTCAGACTTGTGTATCCGAATACCACATGGGCGAAAAGCATAAAGCATTCCTGCAGATCTGTCATAAAATTTGTCTATTTTTATTCCTTTTTTGCAACCTAATTCAATATGATTGTCATTATCAGGTAATTGTCCTACCATTGATCTTGTTATTCGCTTAAATTCAAGAGGGATTTCTTGAACTGTTTTCACGGTTGAATTGTTTATGTCACTTGGGAGATGATCAGAACAAAATTTTTGAGGTTTCTTGTAATGTCCTCCTAAAACTGGGTCATTTGGACAACACTGAATAACATTGGGTTTGGAGGCAGCTGGAATCAGTTTCTGTTTTGGTTCAGAGCAAATATAACGCCAAAGTTTTTCATTTCCATCTATCACCACAACCCTTTCTTTGCAACCTTGTACTTTACACCCATGATTGAGCCATTTTGGAGGATGTCTTGTAATTTCCTGACTTATAAAGCAATTATTAAAATATTTTTAAACAATGATACTTGGAATCAGTAAAACTGAAGCAAATTGTTAAATCAAAACAGATTGACGAGTTAGGTGTGCAGTATTGAGGGATTATGAAAACTTATCAAGAAGTTTATCAAAATATTAAAATGACGAAGTATTATTTAATGTCTTTTTATATTGATATATATAAGGCAAAGCTGGTTTCTCAAAATTAATGTCCTTTTTTCTTTCCATTTTTCGTTTTGTTAGTAGTTCGTATTTCTTCGTTACCATATGGTTTCATTTTTTACTTCATTTAAGGCACTTTTTGTTGTTTTGTGTTTGTTTGACTGGTGTATTGTTTCTATTATATTTTTTTTTATCGCGTGTCAATTTGATATTCTTCAACGCTGAATTAAAAATACAGTAATTTATTACATGTGCTATCCTCTATATGCAAATTATGTGTGCACACACACACACACATAAATATTACCTCAAGTACATCTTTGCATAAGGTATCAATATTTAACCTTCCAGATGGAAGTCTTTGAACTGCAAGGTTGGGTGGCATATTAAGATCCTCGTATCTGTTTATTATTCGCATCAAAAACCAGCCTTCTTCTAACCTTTGAGGAGATAACTTCCAATTTCCTATTTTGGTTCTATCCGAGTAATATTGCAAACGCTGACAGTCATCATCGTTATGAAATTTGTAATACGACTGTGATCTACCTTCGAACGATGCGCCATCTGTCTCAATGTCAATTCCTACAATTTCTAAATATCGTTTTTCAAACACTGTTTCACTGGATATTTGAAGGTAAGTAGTAGGAGATTCTAAAGAGTAATAAGTTCTGTAATTAACTTCTGGTTTTGTATAATAACTATGATAGAATTTAGTTTTACAAATCAAACATTCAGCATGATATAAAGCACCAATAAACGTTCCATTCCTGGTATAAACAATTGGATGCGATGGCCTATTGTCAATTCTTACAGGTTTTTCGCAACATATTCTTTGTACAGGGAGAAGAAGTATAGCTCTATACCCCGGACCATGCTCTCGAGTATCCATATGAAAAGTTTCTAATTTATCCGTATTACTACAATAAGAACTGTATCCAGCGCTCAAAATTTTCAATATATTTCGGCATGATGATGCATCTGGTACAAAGTTATATTTCTTCTGTTTCAAGTCATCAATTTCACATACGATGGCTTTATCTGCAAAAAATGTTTAATATCATTCATTTCAATAAATATATATTCACCTACACTTCAAATTTATATAAAATTTGTGGAATAGAATGCACAGGATCGAAAATCAGCCTAGAATGTAATTTAAAGGAGAAAAAAATCGGGATATAATGCGTTAATTTTCCGATTGAAATTACATGATTTATGTTGTATTTCATACTTTCACAAAGCCGATTTTGGTTGAGTTTTCAGAAGTTCGTGAAATTATTATCAACAGTATGATTTAGTCTTATTGTCTTCATAATTTCGATTACTTGCATTAAAATTTCGTATCAGCTTTACAAAGCATGAAATTGACTTGTTTTCACATCGAACTGATAAATCATTAGCCACAATTTATCCAGTTAGCGTTATCAGGACAATAGGGAAATAGAGTACATCATGTACATTGTGTATTTTTGTATTATTTACCAACATGTTATGTCAACAAAATAAATTTTTAAAAAAAGGCAGATTAATTTTTGCAAAGTTAAACAATTTCATAAAATGAATTGTAAATACTGAATAACTGAATTGAAAACCTACCGGACAAAAATAACGATTTATTTCATATCAGAAATTTACTGATGCAACAAAGAATCACAAAGTATTTTTGGCCCGGGTTAACAGGACGTGCTACAAATTCAGGTTAATATTTTGAGAGAAAAGAGCAGTTTTCAGGTCTACCTTTGCGCTTTGTGCAGATTTCGGGTCTATATCAATACACTTTTGCATATCGGTGGCATCATAATCCTGAACAGAAGACCCATTTCAAATTTTCAATAACTAGAAAATTTCCTCGTTCTAAAAGGAATTTTCTGAAATTTGTTTTGAAAAAGTAAGTCCTACTTCAAAATTTATAGACGAAAACACGCTATGCAGGAACCAAATTTTAAAGAACACTTATTATCCCCTCGCCCAATGAAGTTGGCGTGGGGATATAGCGTTTCGCCCGTTCGTCCGTATGTTCGTGACTCTGTTTAAGTTTTGCGTTAAGGTCAAGATCTCAGATACTACAAGCCATAGAGTAATGATATGTCATCTGTGGATATATTTTGGTTATTACAGAAGAATTGGACCACAGTTGACTTGCTGTGTCCTACATTTTATGCATGAGTGACTCTGGTTAAGTTTTGCGTTAAGATCAAGATCTCAGATACTATAAGCCATAGAGCAATGATATTTCATCTGTGAATACATTTTGGGTAGTACCGAAGAATCAAGACTATAATTGGATTACCGTGACCTAACTTTTATGCATGGGTGACTCTGGTTAAGTTTTGCGTTAAGGTAAGGATCTTGGATACTACAAGTCATAGAGCAATGATATTTCATCTGTG
>JAOXYI010280071.1:0-10576 GCA_028566495.1 Lithophaga antillarum
ACCATCCAAGGAACATTCCTGCCAAGTTTGGTTCCATTTGGTTCAGTGGTTTCAGAGAAGAAGATTGAAATGTGAAAAGTTTACGTACGACGCCGACGACGACGGACGCAAAGTGATGACAATAGCTCACATGGACCCTTCGCGTCAGGTGAGCTAAAAACTGAAATTGGTAGATATCGGATGTTCAGAAACACCAATTGATGCATGCGGACCGCAGTTTATCTGAGCACTTACACTTCATTGCATTAAAAGACAATGACTATTGGCATACCCGCCAACCCTCCAGATCTAAGGAGATGCTCTTTCAAGTGACAAATATATCACCAAACCTAATCTCCTACACACGAGGTTAAAGTATCTTATATTTGTTATTTTATTTGTAACTTATAATCATGAACTGATTATATGTAACTGAAATTACTTTTAATTATTGATGTTTTGATGTAATTTTTTCACTTTAAGCAAATTAATCAAGTCCTATTGAACTTGATTTTGAAGTTGAACTAGAGGCTTATCTGAGCCTGTATCGCTCACCTGGTTATAAACTGACAGAAATTGAAAAATATGACCAAGACAAATTGTTATTAACACTCATGTGTGGCAGCCATCTTGAGTCTTGGATGAAAAGAGGCAAACTTAGTGGCATCCATCTTTCATTTCAGATCACCATAAAAAAAACTCAAACGCTGTGAATAACCATCATCTTATCATTCAAGTCTTATCTCAATTCAGTCTGTTCAATGGTTTCTGTGAAGACGCTGTTTGTATGTATTTCAGAAAGGGTCCCATGTGAAACTATGTCTCGTGGAGGCAGCCACCTTAGATTTCGGATTGGCACCAAAAATCAAAAACTTTATGAAGGATTATCATTTGATCATTAATGCTTAATACTGATTCAACCTGTTCAACAGTTTCTGAGAAGAAGCTGCTGGTATGTTTTTCCCATATGGTACTATGTAATATTATGTCCTGCGGTGACGGCCATCTTGGAATTCAGATCGTAACCAAAACCACCGACTTGGTAGAGGACCACACAAGGAACAATACTGCAAAAGACCATTTTCACTGTTTCTGAGATCTTTGAACGTATTTCCCATGGGGTCCAATGTTAAACTATGTCCTGGAGTGATGGCCATCTTGGATGACAAAAAAAAAAACAAACATAAACTCTGTAGAAGACGATCCAAGGAACATTTCTGCAAGGACCGTTTTCATTGACTCCAATGATAAAATATTAACACTTTTTGGTTAAAATTGTCTTTGCGGTTTCTGTGAAGAAGATCTTTGAATGCTGATTGTGTTGTTTCTGAGATCTTTGAACGTATTTCCCATATGGTCCAATGTTAAACTATGTCCTGCGATGGCGGCCACCTTGGATATCGGATCGGCAAAAAATACATAAACTTTGTAGAAGACCAACCAAGAAACATTCTCATATAGTTACAGTTCCATTGGCCATATTTTTTCTGACAAGATCTTTGAAATTTCAGCCAATGAGTACACTTTATTGGCCCTGGCGGCCATGTTGAATTTTCTATCGACACAAAAAACATATTCCTGCCAAGTTTGCTTCCAATCTGTAGTGTGGTTTCAGAAACTGTTTTGTCCTGTTGGACCCAAACTAAATGTCCGATCAGCACAAATTAGGAAAAGGACCATCCACTGATCATTTCTATAAAGTTTCAATTCAACTGGTCCAGTGGTTTTTTGAAAATTTCAGCCAATCAGAAGCCATTTTCACTATGGCAACTACAGCTCCTATTCCTTGGTTTTGTTTCATATCTTGTTTTCAAATCATCATTTTCTGAATTTGCCCATTTCTCTGTCCGGCCTGTCCGTTCTATTATGAAAACAACAAGTAGATACAGATTTTGAGTTTGTTTCATGATGACAGGTATTCCAATTATTTATGGATTGACTGATCCATTAAATGGGACACAAGGCAACTTTCAGCTATATCATCAAAATCAGTTCGACTGGTGGATGAAACCAGAGTACTTAGACAGTAAACTTTATCACATAAGGTACAAATCAAGTGCACCATTTGCTATTCCGTACAGTCGGGTGCAAATTAACACCTTTAATGGTGAACGAGTAGAGATGTCAGTCTAAGTAGTTGCTCACATCTATTTATGCACAAGAACGTATTCCCAGAAAATAGTTATGCAACAGACTGAAAAAAAAACCACAATATTTAATTAAATATTTATTAAGGCATTAAAATATGCTTAAATACATGCTTATACAATTTGTAACTTGTATACATTTGTGTATAATTTAAATTTAAACCGTATATATGTAATATGATACAGTCCTCTAAACTTTTCCATCCAATATGAAATTATATCAGTAAATTTCAGCCTATCAAATACAGTTAACTTTGTATGTATACAGCTCTCTTATATACAAGATATATTCTTCATAAACCAATTTCAACTCAACATTCATATCTATTATCTCGTCATACATTTCCATACATTCGTATAATGTATTATATTTTGTTGCTAAATAAAGCTTTTGGAATGATTGATGTATCAAATAAGCATCTCACAAGTAAATATAATTATGTAAAACTGGTTGCATTTCAGAACATTTTTCCAAGGCACATTTTAATGAATTTGTTCAATTTCAAAATGCCATATGACAAATAATCAAAGGAGCCCCAACTATTTGAATTTGAGAGAAAAAATTCAAATGAATTATTTTATAACAAAATGTTCGTTTGGCCATAAATTTTCCTTTTTCCAGCCTCCAATAACAATCCAAACTGCTCAGGCATTTGCCTAATGATTACAAAAATGATTTTTCATATTTAAAATTTAATGTTTATTTAAATATTATAATACAGGCAGGAAATAGGTCAAACAAGAACAAAAGAATTCAACTCTCCAGTTAAAAGAGATAAGAAATATTTTATTTACTTTTGTTGTCAAGTGCTCAAAAAGTATATTATCAATTCTTTTGGTTGCATTTATTCAACTGGCTAATTAAATCTTAAACTAAAATAATAAAAATTACTAAAATTAGGTTCGTTCGATGTTTTGTTCTTTAAAAATTACGCACCACTGGGGTAGTCGGCGGTCTCAAGAAATACTGTGACAATAGAAGCACCATGATAAATGAATGCAAAATTAATAGGTAAAACAGTAGAAACTTCATTCTACAAAACTACCATATTTTCGGTTTAAAACATCGTTTCAACATGCAAATAAAAAATTCTGAAACTCAACCACTTCTACATTCTATTTAGGTACGTTTGATCGGAAACCGAGAGACTATATTAACTGACAGAGTTTTTCAGTAGAATCCTCATAGTTCTACATTTACCAATATGTTGTAACTTATAAAATTACAAAAGATTTGTATGTAAAATTAACAATTCACTAAAAAAGAAGTAATTAACATGTGTATAGATGTACAGATCAAACAGGCCTAAAGTTGTTTTGATTATTTCCCTTGGTATAAAAAATATTAAGAAAATGATCAAGAATATAATATAATATTGTGAGAATAGAAAGGGCCATTTCAGATTAATCAAAGATAGTGTTTTAAATTTTTTTTCAGAATAATATCAACTAATTCAAACAATCATCTTTTCGAACATCTTGCTTGAAAGTCAAATAATTTTTCAAAAAACCAACCACCAAATATGCAAGTTGAAGACCGAAGTTTTACTTTTTATCCTTAGATGAATATTTGGCTTAAAACAGAGTACAGATAAAGTAAAGATTTGGTTTCTTGATTATGTACAGTTCATTTCGAAAATCTGAAGAAATATGATATTTTATGGATAATTTTAACAACGATTTCATCTGCATTGTTACCATTCATGCAAAAGAAATTCTACAGGGAGATAATTTGTTTCAATTAGTTTTGCTGCTTGAATACCCTCTTTTCAACCCCCCGAACTCAACTGCATCCTCTTGCAAACTTCTTTTAATAGAATAGATAATCTTTCCCTCGTCTAGGACAGATTCCAGTGAGGAAAATATTGTGAAAAAATCATAAGGGGTTCTGCAGAACCCTACGTCGCTTGCTGTCCCAAAATCAATAAAACTGATATTTTTTAATTTAAAATTATACAAAAATTTATACAAATGTTATCGCTTGACAATAAGAAATAGAAATCGGTGAATTCATTAAAAGTATCAGTCTTTAACCAAAGAGTAAACCAGTATAAAGCAGTCCAAAAAAAAAGCAAGTCCTGTTACCTGTCAAAATTTGGAAAGTCTAAAAATAAAAAAAAAAGAAAAAAACTTTATGGATGTTATCTTTTGCTCATAGGAAAGCTTCACTTTAAATTTCATGAAAATAAATGAAGAACTGATAAATTCAAGTTTTGAAAACCCCAGCCAAGGTTAATTAGTATAAAATGTGTCCAAAAATTATGTCCAGTTGTCCGCCAAATTGCAAAAAACTGAAAAATTATTTGTTCAAAATTTTACTGTAGATGTTATCTGGATCATACAGAAGCTCTGCGCAGGTTTCATGAAAATCTGTAAAGATGTGATGAAGTTGTTCAAGTTTAAAAAACTTTAACCTTAAGGTTGACCAAATGCTGACGACCACCGAATCTATGACTGCTGTCTCGCCTACAAAACAGGCGAGACAAAATGATAAATATTATTTTTTCTTCACTGAAAATTAAAGCTTTTAAAATCAATTCTCAAAAATCCTGATCTGTAGAAAACAAATATCCCTTTCTACCACAAAACGGCAACAGACTTAACATAATCTTGTAATAAAACAAAACAAAATTGAAAAATTACAAATTTTATATTACTGTATTTAGACTTAACTAGTACAAATAAAGTCTCAAATTTTGAGATTTTGTGTGAAAAAAAAATTTCACACAAAAATTCAAATGACTTAAATCCTGTTCACAAGATTTTATCACAAAAACTTTGAATAATGAACATAAATACAAGCTCTTCTCATACAATACAACATAAACTTAAGCATTTACAAGTAATTCTCAGAAGTCTCATTTCTTCATTAAAGCATTTATGTTCTACACCAGCATTGAAGAATATTTTCTATTGACTTTCCAGATAATTACATGAAAAATAAAAGGTATCAAAATACAACTCTTAAAATCATCGCTTTTTTATAGCAAAAGGTGGATCCAAATTGTATTAAATAGATCAGACCTAAATATCAATGAAAGGGAACTACCAAAAGAATTACTGAACAAATGATCCACATGTGCACACTCGGTGATTTTCAGTACTTGTCTGAAATAAAAGCATGAAAACATACATTTGATACAGAAACATTCACTGATCATTACTAAATGAAATCTCAGTTAATCATAAACAATCATGACCCCGTTTTCGATGAAATTTGAGAGTTTCAAGGGCATAACTAAGTCCTGGTGTCAGTAATTCAAAGGTATTCATATATTACAGGAATTATGGTATATAAGTTTGAAAAAAACAATAAAAAACTGTTTTTGATTGAAATTGTCGTGAATTTCTAAGATTTTAAGGGGCATAACTAGGTTGAAAGGCTTAAATTTTAGGAAATTTCATCTTGAATATACATATTTATTATAAATCCATCTCTGAAAAAAAAAAAATCTGTGACTACTCCATCTGCCTTGATATTTTTGAAAATTTTCAAGAGCAGTAAAAAAAGACGAACATCTTTTATTTTTGTATATGGGATGGGGCATACCCACTAGAGTTCCTATACGTACTGGACCTGATCACATATATGTAGTACATCACATCTTTGGAACCATGTATTACAAATCAGAAACTTTAACTTGTAGCTACAGTGGAGACAATCACAATATTAAATTTCCTGTCTCCATTTTTTCAGAATTTTTCATCAATTTTCAAAGTGAAAGGGCATAATATCAAACTGCTTAAGCTGACTAGACCCTATTTAACAAAAAGGTTTAGCTTGACAATTAATATATTTCAGACATCAACTGTTAGAAGCTGCTGTGAAAAAGTTTTCTAACTCGATCAGCCCATTCTAACAAAAGGCAATAACTATAAAGCGGAAAAGATAATTTCTTGTGTAGGTTCACACAGAACAAACATCAACTGTATCAGTTTAAATAAAAGTGGGTATAAAGGCAATTTTGTTGCAAAGTTATTTTCCCAAATGACTGCAAACAGATGGACAGAGACACAGCTTGAGGATTATATCCCCTTTTAAAAATCTGAGTAACTTCTTCAGTTTCATACAATTACATGTATTGCACTTTACGGAGTGTGGTATGATGTTTTCATGAGCATCAAATAGCAGTACTGACCAAGACTGAGGGCCAATGTTGCATTTTTTTTTTTTTTTTTTGCTCATAAAACATCAGGCTATATGTCACAAAAAAAGCAGTCATTCGTTTATTACAGATTTTTTAAGCAGTAATTATGAACAGAAACACAGATGCAACAATCAATTAGAATGGCTATTAAATGGCTAACAGCACAATATGATGGTTTATCCATGATATGTTAAAAAATGCTTTGATCTTTTCCTCAGATATCGGTACACGTTTGAGATGAAATATTATTGCTATTTAGTTCAATTTCCTTTAATCTTTTGCGATGATAATTTCTATTCGATGACATTACATGCTACTTGATGTAACTGACGTCACCTTGGCAAAACAGCGATAGACAGATCACCTATGTTTTGTAAAACTCAAGGAAGTTTCTCGTCAACATCTTATCTCAGGTCTGAGAAACTACCTCTCGTTTTACAAAACAAAGATAATCTATACATATCGTGGATTTCTAAGTGTATCTAAGCAGATTCCTCACTGACGTCGCCTAGACATATCCTCGATAAACATACTACTACTGATTTTTGTTTTGCTCGAATGGAATTCTTAACGCATATCATATCTCAAGCTTCTTTGTCGATGCCAATTGCGTCCAGAATTCCATTCTCACAAAATCAATCAGTAATAGTATATATTTATCATACATGTATAACAATCACTATTACAGCACACTGTGAGTGTTACATGATTTAAAACTGCTTCACATGTGACATATTTGTATCCAATAAAATAATAATTAACAGGAATTAAAATGTTGTGAAAATATTTGATACAAAAAGGTTAATAATGTCTATAAACCAAACAGAAAGCTAAAATGTCGTATAAAAAATCTGATACAAAATCAAACAAGTGCACAAAATTGTGAATAATCTCTATATAGTCAAACCTGTATACAAAGGGCATCCATGGGAACTTCAGAAAGTGCGCTTTACGAGTAGGTGCCCTTTATAAAAAGGCTCAAATAATATATAATATTCATTAAATGTGGAAATCTTAGCTGCTCTTTATAGACAGGTGGTTGGTAATATTGTTTCACACTATTACAGCACACTTTGAGTGCTATATAATTTATAATGTTTCACATGTGACATATTTGTATCCAATGAAATAATAATTGACAGAAAACTAAAATGATGTAAAGATATTTGATACAAAATCAAACAAGTGCACAAAATGGTGAATAATCTCTATAAACTAGTCTCCTTTCCTTTCTTCTGTACTGTTAAAAACATCCATGTTAAAACCGTGGAACCTCTTCTAATATTTACCTGCAAGAGAAAATCAATACTGCTTTATTTTTTAGTGAAGCTTATGGATGGATATTTGCAAAAAAACCTCCCTTGGCACTAACTGCTGTCTCTTATATATATACACACACACATGTAATATAAAATATGTAGCAATTAAATGATCGTTCATGAACAGTTTTGGTTTAACTGTCTTCGTAATTTCCATCAAAAAAGATCTTTGAATGTATTCCCGTAGGATCCTATCTTAAACTTATGCCCTACTGGGGCAGCCATTTTGGACTTACAATTAGCATAAAAATAAAAAATTTGGTAGAGGAAGATCCAATGATCACTTTTCAACAGTTTTTGGTTTAATTGTCTTTGTAGTTTCTAAGACAAAGATCTTTGAATGTTTTCCCCATAGGATCCTATGCTAAACTATGTCCAGTGGTGGTGGACATCTTGGACTTCTGATCAGCAAGAAAATTATTAAACTTCGTAGAGGACCATCCAGTGATCACACATGAACCTTTTGGTTTATTTGTCTTCACAGTTCTTTGAATGTTTTTCTCAAAGAGTCCTATCTTGGATTTCTGATCACTATGAAAATTACATGAAAAACTCAGTACAGGACCATCCAACATGTCCAATAATCATTCATGAACATTTTTGTGTATCTTTGTTGTTTGTTAGAAGTTGAACTTTGGATGTTTTTCCCACAGGGTCCAATGTTAAATTATGTCCTGCGGTTGCGGCCATATTGGATATCCAATCGCCGTGAAAATAAACTCGGTAGAGGACCATCTAATAAACATTCTTACAGAGTTATTGTTCCATCGGTCATATGGTTCTGATAAGAGGATCTTTTGATTTCAGCCAATCAGAATAAATTATTGGTCCTGACATTATTGATCTTGTCTAAAACTACAAGGCAGATGAAACTGTAACTTTACAGGAATGATGTATGGCGAGTCCTTGACAGGGTATCCTCATTTCATGCGGTCCCAAAATCAACCGAATATTTAACTGCAAGATCCTTAAAGTTTTATCTGAAGTTCATGTTCATCACCTGAAAAGCTGTTGTAAATAAAAATAGAAACTGTACGGCTTTGCAAATTTGGCATAGAAGCTACAAGGTCAGCGATATAGCCTCTAGTTCTCATAAGTGGGGACTTTTATCTACAAAACTGTCACAAAAACAAAAAAATTCCACTGGTTATGAATTTCTTCTGCACCACATATTTCATATTAACAGAAATATTCTTTGTGTGGTAATGAAAAGGTAATTCACATAGTGTAACATTATTTTGCTTGTGTAGATCCCATATTTTGATTTTTAGCCAGAAATTACATGTATATTTCTTTCTAGTTCTGTTCTATCATATCTTTCGATAAACTTGATTTTTTATATGTATGTTTTGACTGTCTCATAATTGACTATAACAAAAGTGATATTCATACATATTTGATCTGATTTATTCGTACCATAATCAATTCACTGCTCAGCTTTAGGGATCTGATCTTTTCCATACACACACCAGTATCAAACTGTTTGTCTGAAATACAGAAGTGCATCATAAATTCTCCTTGCACTTAATGTATCAAATAAAAAAACAGTAATGGAAGCATTACATCATAACCTGCCATATTTCAGTAATTCAAGGGCCATAAATCTGGAGCCCAAAACAGCTGAGACCTCAAAACCTGAACTGATCTGTGTTTTTTCATTTGCGATAACAAGTTTGATGAAGATCTGATGTACCTATAACTAGCCAAAGGTGCATTGCTAAAGTGAAGCTAATCCCCTCGCCTTATGTGTAAATCCTCTGACCAAATATTGTTGACCTGTAACTTGTAGTATTCTAGATCCACACCTTAACACAAAACCTAACCCAAGCAACTCATGTGTAAAATGTTGGTGATGGTGACCTAATTGTGGTCTGATTCTTCAGTACTATCCAAAATGTATCCACAGATGAAATATCATTGCTCTATGACTTGTAATATCCAAGATCCTGACCTTAACGCAAAACTTAACCAGTCACTGATTCGTAAAATGTAGGACACAGCAACCCAATTCTGGTCCCATTGTTCGGTACTACCCAAAATGTATCCACAGATGAAATATCATTGCTCTATGGCTTGTGGTATCTGAGATCTTGACCTTAATGCAAAACTTAACCAGAACATACGGACGGACAGATGGACGAAACGCTATATCCCCACGCCAACTTTATTCTTGGTAACATGCAACTGGAGAAGAAACTGGGGAATGTGAAATGACGAATGAACCATTTAAATCATCATCTTAGTCAAAGGTGAAAAGATAGCATGCCTTATGAAACATGAATCCAAATGTGAAATACATGAATCAAACAAACTATACTGCAATCTGTATCTTTTTATTGTATATAATTCAACAAATATGCAAAGTAATCTGGTAAAATATAAAGAATTCAAACAGAACATGACACTTATAATTAACTGGCTTAAGTTTAGGTTATCTTTTGGAACACCTGAAACTGTTACAGAAAACTGAAAAAGTGATACATGTAAAAGGGTAAAAGTTTCGTCTTTCTTTCCTTTTACAGATGGATAACAAAATACACAAACATAAAAGTGTGGAAAAACTTTCCATCAAAAACATGTAAATAACAATTAACGATATTGCAAGAAATCTAAATACTTTACAAGATTACTTCATAAATCACTTCATTACAGTGTAACCAACAATAAGATAGCATTGTACTACTAAAGGGCTACGCTGAGCGCAGCATGATATGACCGCAGCATGTCGATAAGGGAAATTCTAACAAGTGTATATTAAAAGTGAGTGTGGACACAGTATTGTGCTTGACACAATAATATGCTGGAAACAGCAATTTGCTGGACCCATTAATATGCTGGACACATTTATTCCTGTCCCTTTGGCTAAAGTTATGATTTTGGATATTGGCCCCTTTTAACCCCTTATATCTCCAAAACCATAAGAGCTACATCAAATCTGTTGAAATATTCCTGAAAGCGCTTGAAAAAACTAGGAAAAATAAAT
>JAOXYI010280182.1:0-10576 GCA_028566495.1 Lithophaga antillarum
TTTTTTTTTGTTTGAACTGACACAGTGACATTTTTTTTTCATTCAGAGGTGCAAAACGTAACAACCAAAATAAATAATAAACAAATTTTTATACAACAGGAAAATGAAAAGATATAAATCCGAAAATGTAGAATCCACTGTGATACAACACCAGAACAAATACAAAAGGAAAATAAAACAAAAAAAAACTGGGAATCTAAGTATGGACACCAATAGAAATACAAAAAAGAAAAACGAGAACAAAAAATAGAGTCGAGCATGACATATCAACACAACACAAACGGAAAATATAAAAAAGAACAAGAGTCGAGCTTCATACAACACTAATACGAACACCAACAAAAGATAGAACAAAAACTGAAACCAGATCTGAAACTGCATTAGAACAAACAGCAAGGGAAAATAAAAATAACAACTACAGCCCGGCATAACACAACATCAGCACAAACACGAAATGAAAATAATAACAAAAGCTGGGGTCGAGCATGATACAACACCAATACAAACGTATAGGAAAATAAAAATAAAGACTAGAGTCGAATGTCCAACAACACCAATACAAACACAAAGGAAAATAAGAATAAACAGAACAAAATATTACTAAACTCGATTACCTACAGAATACCGGGTGTAAAGGCCACATGCAGTTGCTCAGGTATATTGAGGCAAACAGTTATCTTAGGGGGAAAACGCCAACCTATTGATTAGTTAATTTTATCACAAAAAGTGCGAATCTGATGTATCAAATTATTAGTTCAAAGGTTAACTTACTAATGTCAAGTTATGATGATCTTGAAACGTGATAAAAAGGGGGATGATAGTATCAGTGATTTCAGCCTAACGTTATATTATTTATTTAGTCAATAGTCCAACCTCTGATCACAGAAATCTTTCACAGAAAATTTATCTTTGTTAAATTAAAAATCCACAGAAAATTAGCATGGTAAGGAATTTTTGCTGTCGACTAAATATGCCAAAAAATAGTGCATTTTTGCTGGGTGTTCATCAGTTTTAGTGACCGTTACCTTTTGAGCTGAAATGATCTTGAAAACTTACAAACTGAGGAAATAAACTAAACTCCTTTGAAAAGTTCAAATAGCGATGTATTTAGATGTTAGAAAAGAAATGTTCGAATCGATGATTAATTTGACACCAAATTTGAGTCCAAAATGGGGCCTCCACCCCTTCCATTAATTCTTATAGCTTTCAATTTGATTAAGAGATATACTTAATAATAAGTTGTTACTTTATGTCGTCACAGAATTAAGAGTTCTTTCTGCTTCTTCTGGATTTTCACTGACATTCAAACACTAAGTGACAGTATCTGATACAAATTTGCATTTTAATTACAAAACGGCATTTTAATAACAGAGCTGCACTTTTATTACATAGTTACAAATTTATTACACCTGACAGCTGCAGTTGGCATTTAATCATTTCCAACTACGTTGATGGAATACAGATAAGCCACGTTGCTGTGAAGGTAATTTTCGTTTTAATAAAAACTTTTTAATTGTAAGGGGAAATTCAGACTATATGAGAACAACGTTTTCTGCTATAACGAACACATTGAATATTTTGTCATTCGGAGGGCAAAAATAGCATTCAGAATAAATAAACAAAAAATATATTCATACAACAGAAAAAAAATACCAAGGCATAATGTTAAAACCTGGATTCAAGCATGAGCACCAATACAAACACAAAAACTGAAGTCGAGTTTGAAACCAATATAAACACACAAAATGGTGTCGAGTTTGAAACAACGCAAATACAATGTGAAAATGAGAACAAAAAGAAAAAGAATAAAGCATTGTGATATACGTGCCTACAGATAGTCGATAGTGACACCTTGCATAATATTTTAGTTCTGTTGTGAAAACAGGTTGTCCTGATGGCGGCAAATAACCGAAAATAGGGATGTAACGGATAACTTTGTTCTACATCAGATTCAAATGGATAACATCGTTTTTGCAGTCCTGAAAAAGTGCATGCCTACAGTTTAAAGCTACTCTAACTGTTGTCCATACTGGTAGAAGTGAACAACTTGCTAGACCACTCGGTAACTAAAAGCACCGATAGAGAAAGGAAGGTTTCTCAGAGAGTGTATTCGACTGTCTAATAAAGTAATACATGATTACCTTTCAGTATACGACTTATTTCTTTGTACTTTTTTATGTCATTAATTATTGTACTACAGTTTTTGTGTTCGATCATTAACTTTGGTAGTCAAGACAAATACGAAATGATAGGTAAAACGCAAAACTATTTCCGCTGACAAAGTTATTATCTTTTATTTTCTGTCATTAATTTAATTGAATTGACAGGCAAATGTGACCCGCTGATATTACAAGAAGGGAAGGCTATTGATTCAACGCAATATTATAAACAGGTTATCAACTGTTTTGGGTACGCCGGACTTCTCCACTTTTTATCCAATACTCAATTTCCTTTAGCGTAATTTAATCTGTACGCGGTATGCCAATCAAATTGTAGCATGCGTCTTTCTAAATATTAGTTACTGACATCCAGATGCCAGGACAAAAAAAATCCAGATGATATTTACAACGTAAACAGTTTCTCGTTGAATTAAATAGCTTGTGTTGTTAATGATTAAGTTTTCTTTAAAACAAACGGTGTCCACTGCCTATAGCAAACATTATATCGGGTTCCGGTCGAAGTTCCTTCGTTCTTGGTTAGTTATTTGTGTCCCCGTCTTAAAAATTTCCCATTTTCTTTTCTTTGGTAAAACATAGATTTTATTGGCATAACCGCTAAATTTCTGTCAAAGTTCTGGCATTTAAAGTTTGAACTAGCCAGTTATGAGGTTTAGAATCTTTTGACCTTTTTCTTTTTTCAATAGAATGATGCGCAATGTGACTCGATGTATTCTACGTTTGTAATTTTTATTTTATGGTTGCTTAATCAAAACACATAAACATGTGATTTAAAGAGAAAACATAAACAATGAATATCAAACAAACTGAATACAATTAATAGAATTAGGATAATACCGAAGTGCATAAGTCACACATCATAGGGACCAGACAATTTAAAATCATTAAACATTAGACTGGAGAAATAAAAATCAGTATCTCCACAAAGATTTGATACAGATTTGACATCGAAGTCAAATGACTATCAGGACAGAATAGTATTTATAGATAACAAAATACAGGCAGATTATAAGAGCAAATATTAAACATGGGACAACAATAATAATGACTGGAACAGACATTTACACGTGACTAGGGTCTGTAACAAATGACGGGTCTAAAACAATTATGACAAAAATAATCTCTGTAAGACAGTCGTATGACGCAGAATTACTATATCATGACGTTTCAAGACGTTATTATATACTTATTTTAAATTCATTTGATATCAAATTTAATTAACTTGTCGAACAACTTTTATGGCTTATGAAACCAGTTTTATTTCTTATTGCATCTCCGATATTTATAAATGACACTTAGACAATTAAATCGTCATTTTTAAATATCAGTCTTATCTTTATATCAAAGAAATCTTAACATATTTGTCTTGAACCTGTATTCCAAAAAGACGTAATATTATGATATAATATTATTAGGGAGTTATCACCGAGTATTCCGGATTCCTACCCAACCGAAAAACTGAACGCCACGATAATAGCTGAAAAGTTGCTAAATTTGGAGTAAAACTTCATTCAGATCAACAATATATAAACGCCTAACTGATGTTTGTTCCTGAATCAGGCAACCTACGGAAACCCAAACTCTTGTACTGTATCTTTTGCTACAATTGTACTGTAATAAAAAATGAAATTCTAATTTCAAATTAGTAGATATTAAAAATCATACATTGCTGTGAATACTACTTAATGTTATTGAATCTTATATAGCGTTACGGACGTTAATTATACAGTATATGTTCGTAGACTGACTTTAATAAATTCATTTCACACACTTGTAAAATGTATTACCCGTAATTTTAATATGATAAATAATTCATCCATTACATTTAACTATTGCAACATAATTTTTTCTTCTATCATCTACTAACAATTGTTTTCAGGAGTTCACTTTGATACAGATCTGCATGCTGTACCGACACAACATTTGTTCTATATTTCCTATATTTATAACTTTCAAGATATACGCGCAAAAATAATGATATATATCTGCACTAATTTGTAATAATTTTATCATCGTGGCTTCGATTTGTACATTATCAAAACATGGACTATCACAAGGATAATTTAAAGATAGTCAACATGTGATTCTTGGCAAACATATAAC
Source organism: Lithophaga antillarum (assembly GCA_028566495.1). NCBI lineage: Eukaryota > Metazoa > Mollusca > Bivalvia > Mytilida > Mytilidae > Lithophaga > Lithophaga antillarum. Next base: position 4,281 of record JAOXYI010280182.1, read on the forward strand.
GTCTATTTTCGAATACTGTTCACCTTAAACATGTTCAAGACAAGTATTCAAAGATTTCTTTGATATAATGATAAAAAGCTTGATATTTAAAAATGGAGCTTTGATTGTCTCATTTCTCTTATAAAAATCGGAGATGCAATAGGATGTGAAACTGGTTTCAGATATCATAAAAGTTGTTCGACAAACGTTAATTGAATTTATTACAAAATGAATTAATATGAATAAAAAGAAAAAAGAAACGTCTTGAAGCATCATGACCCAGTTATTTTGTGTTTTTAGTTCTAGTATTAGTATTTACTCCTATAATCTGCTTTTATCTTATTATATAATAATACTATACTCTCACGATGGTCATTAATGTCATTTGAGTCGATCATGAATCAATATCAAAGCCTCTGGAAATACCGATTTTGATTTTTCCATCCCAGTGTGTAATGACCTTAAACCAACAGATTAATTTTTCAAAATATGGCAATTCAATGAACTCGCTTTTGTGTTATTTTTATATGTTGTTACAATATATACTTTGACTTTTTTTAATTCAGGAGAATATGCACAGTTTTTGATATTGGTTGTTTTTGATACATGTATACATGTATGCCCTGCCACTTTGAATTGAGATATGTAGAGGGATGGTTGGAATCGCATTGACCGATATAACCCAGCTACATTCAGTGAGCTTGCTCCAAAGGAGAATCTACATTTTCATTGTTTATTTGTCTTCTACATCGTGTTGTGATTTCTTTGATACTGAAGTAGTGGCTAGTTTACATGATTTCGTTGCATTTGGTTTGATTGTTGATATTCATTGTTTATGTTTTGTTGTTGGATTACTGGTTCCATTTATGTGTTTTAATTAAGCAACCCTACGCTGAAAAACATAGAAAACAGACAGTCACGCTGGAACTAACAAGATGGTCGAGAAACTCTAAACTATATATAGCAGGCTATTTTAAACTTTAAATATCGGTCATCTATGTTACATGTAAAAATGATTAAGTTTGGTAATTTTAAACACTGATTTGTTTTGTAAAATATATTTAAATATAATTACTGACTGGAAGGTACAGTAAACTACTATTATTTACATGATAACTCAGAGCTCTTACAGACGTTTTGTTTTTTACGAAATAAAAGAAAATCTTAAATTTTAAAGACAGGAACACACAGAACTAACGGAAAAAAGAGGAATGCATCTTCAGCTGAGGAATCCAATATTAAGCTCCCTAGAGCCAGTAAACATCGTTTCCTTTAAACAAAACTTAATCATTTAACGAAAGTTACTATCGCATTAAATGGGAATCCTGTGTACTTTGTAAATATCATCTGGAATTTTTTGTCCCGACATCGGAATGTTTTTAACTTATATTTAGAAAGACGAATGTGTACTACTAGATGATTGGCGTACGGCGTACAGACTAAATTGCGCAAAGGGAACATGAGTACTGAATAAAGCCTAGAGAAATCCGGCTTAATGAAAGTAGTTCATAACCTGCTTATAATATTGCGATGAATCAATAGCCTTTCCCACTTATAATATCCGCGGGACACATTTGGCACTTCAATCAAATTAATGACAGAAGATAAAAGAATCTTTGTATCAGCTAAATTTGCTTAACAGCAATGCCTTTTACCTATCATTTCGTGTTTGTCAATGGCTGAACATTAAAACTGTAACATAACAGTTCGATAAAATAATAAAGTACAAAAACAAACCTTCTGTTTAAGTTACTTAGGAACTGAACGTCTACTGGTAGAAATCACAGTTACAGTAGCCAATTACTAGTACGCTAAGCCGTAGCGCCATGTACCTAAACTATGGTGACAACAAATACAATGTTTTAACTCAGAACTTTCGTGATGACGTTAACCAGCTACTAGCATATGTTTGGTGATATTTCCGCATCGAGACCTGTTTTCACGATATGCATTTTTGTAGCTGAAAACTCGTCCACAATTTTACTTTCGATTATCTGTAGACGTTTGTGTTTTGCAATAATTTGTTCTTATTTTCTACTGTGTTTGTATTGGTATTGTTTCATGTTCCAGTCTAATTTTAGGTCTGTATTGATGTTCATATTCAATGCATACCTCGGTAAATTTACTCATGTGTCAACAATGGATAATTTTATATTTATTTTGTTTGCTATTTTTGAACTCCAAACGATAAAATAGTCAGTATATCGTTTATAACGGAAAACATTAGTTTCCTAGGTACTGGAGTTTCTTTTATAGTCAAAAGATGCGTATTAAAACGGAAATTACCTCCTTGACAGCGTGGTTTATCTGTATTCTATCGACTTAGTTAGAAATGATCAAGTCTCAGTTGCTGGTGTCAGTTGTCTCATCTGTAATAAAAGTTTAACTATGTAATAAAATTGCTGCTCTGTAATCTATTATAAAAGTGCCGTTTTGCAATTAAAATGCAAATTTGAATGAGATACTGTCACTTAGTGTTTGAATGTCGGTACAAAGCTAGAAGAAGCACAAAGTACTCTTATGTACTTTTGTGTTGACAAAAGCAACAACTTATTAATATTTATATCTAAAAATCAAATTGAAAGTGATGCAAATTAAAGGAGTGTATTGTTAAGGCCCCATTTCGGACCCCAAATTTTGTGAAAAATTATTCATCGATTTGAACATTTTTTTTTAACATCTAAATACATATATCAACTTTTATTTGAAGTTTTTAAGGTCATTTCAGCTTCAAATGGCTAAAGGTTGCCAAAATCGGTAATAATCTGCAAAAATGCTACTATTTTCAGCATGTTTGTTCAACAGAGAAAGCTCTGACCAAGCTAATTTCGGCAGATTTTTAATTTGTAGAAAGAAAAATTGTCTGCGAAAAGAACTCTTTTGTCAGAGGTTGAACTGTTGATCAAATATTTTATATAACCTGATTTTGTTTGGTTTAAATCACTGATATTATTTCCCCTTTTTACCATGTTTCATGATCACCAAAACGTGACATTAGTAATTTTTACCTTTGAACTAATAATTTGAGACACTAAATTCGTATCTTTCGTAATAAAATTAACCAACTACTGCCGATGATCGATGTTATTTCTCCACTGAGATAAAATTTCGTAATAATATAATTGAAAATACACATGATTTTATTCCTTATATTCTATAGGTCTTCGTGTTTGCTAATATTTTGTTCTTTTTCCTTATTTTTCTGTTGTGTTCGTATTGGTGTTCTTTCAGCTCGACTCTAGTTTTGTCATGTTTTGCCTTTTGTGTTGGTGTTGTATCTGATCATGCTGGACTCTAGCCTTTATTATTATTTTCTTTTGTGTTTGTATTGAGTTTGCATGAGTAGCTTTTGGGATTGAAATATACCCCTATCAGAGAAATCCATAGCGCATCAACTTAAACACGTACAAACCATCAGGGACCTGCAGGACTTCGCCAATGTCGCAAAATGCGATTTTATTTCTATTCGGGCAATAAAAATGTGTACTTGGCGATTTTTATGGCGATAATATTTGTCAGAATGAAAGTTATGACATTGCAAGTCCACTTCTGTTTGCATCGAGATTTTATTTCTCAGTTTGAATATGCAACACCAGGAAACAATGTGATTATTGATTTTTGAAAATCACAGGTAATAATTACAGGTACATGTACCAATTGCACCTGTAGCTGTTATAGTCTTTTAATTGCTCTTAAAATGTTGATTGGACTCTGGTGACAAACAGACAAGTAAACTTTAAAATTTAGTTTCTGATCTAAGTAAATTGTATTTAAAATCAACACCATGTTAACTGTTTTGAATATATTTATCACTGAACTGTGGCATTCTCATAGGTGATCAAAGGTATCTTTTCTTTTTTTGAAGTTAGAAGTTTAAGCTTGTGTGAAATCAAGAACTGAATTGACGTCAAAACGAAATCCATAGTCAAAAATGGATGCGGAAAGCGACGTTGTCCGAAGTCTTGGATCTATTTGATGTTTTGGACATAATGTATGGTACAATCAATCTTTGATATCTTGTGAAAATGTATTACGAAGGGAATGTATTTTCGTAGATTTGAAGATTGGGCTATTTCCACTCGTGCAGGAAAATTGCCTTTCATACTGGTTTTGGTCTTTTCCAACCGGAGAAAGACCGCATTTTTTATATCGTGTACGATATACCTAATTAATAGAATTTAATAGAAGAACTTATTCTATCATAGTTCTATAGTAAGTAAATGTTGACTTCATAAGATTGTTACACTTCCTTTTTAGCGGAAACTGCCTATCAAGACAAGACGTCGTATTTATTGACGCCATTCCGGCAGAATACAGAAATAAGTTAAGTATGACTTATGCTTTAAGTTAATTGATGCCGAGGTATATTTAGGAAATACAACTGTCCGAATCGTTTTGCGGAGTAAAACAAAATCACTCGTGACACCGGAAAAAAAATCTTTGACAATTCTTCCCTTTCCAAAGTTCATTATCCGCGCGGTAATTCTTTGATCCACTATGTAAAGTAGAATTGACTTAATCTTGAACAATTAATTTATGAAGTTACTTACCCATCGCATACAGCGTTGCGTTTGTTAGATTTGACTCCATTTATTTGTTCATGAAAAAAGTACGTATGAATTTATCATAGTACTTTATGCAAATCTGTGTGCATTTGAATATAGACATTTCATACATATCAGAATATTGCATCACGAAATCTTACATAGTTCAATAGTTTAAATTATTTTCCGGTGGATGCTTTCATTTTTACATATCAGTATGAACTGTATAACAGACCCATTGCTGATCACATCTGCATTTACGACATTACTTCGCCATAAGTTTCATTACTGTAAATAATTATGTAAAGGGACTTAAATCATTAGTTATCTGCAAAACTGAACGAGACAAACTCTTTAGGACTCTTGAATAGGATAGTTCTTATATACTTGTAGATTCATGTCTCATATTTGATTTATAGGCCAATCATATTAAATCAGATATTTATGATAAGTAACGTACTAAATTGCACCTTTTTATAAGAACGTAATGTAATCTACAATGTAAGCTGGTTTTGATTACAAAAATTACATTAATGACAGTTTTGTTCATATCTGCTGCAATCTAAATGACAAAGATTGGAGCTTTACTTGAAATTTTGTACTCTTTAACCAAAGATAAAGCAAATCGGTTACAATATTACATAATCTACATACGTGTGAAATAATAGACACATTTGCAAATACAAAATGACAGCTTTTTTCATCCTGCCTTATGATATCTAGATTGATAGGTCCAATTTGATCTTAAATAAAAAAGTTTCAAGGGAGTTGTAACCATGCAAGAAAATAGGTTTTTTTTAATTCTGAAACATACATTTTGTTTCTTGGTTATTTATTCTTGCCAATTTTCTAATTTCAGCTCTCTTCTATTAATTTTGACAAAAAAATGTTAAGAATAACAAAATGCATTGAAATGTACATTTTTGAGGTTGAGTACGGATATTAAAATATAAGAAATGCCTGATTTACGTCATTTTAAACAAACGATTTCAACTGAATTGCAAATAAAGAGGAACAGCTACTTCGACGTGAGATTCATATGATTTAGATGTTTATATTGCAACAGGAGGTAACATATAAAAACTATCTCACTATGAAGATGTGTACTGTAATAGTGAAAATAGACTTTTTTGGAAGCACACATTTTGCCTGTTGGTTAGAAAATGCTTATTTTCAAATTTTAGGGGGTATTCTACTAATTTTCGTTTTTTCTTAGATAGTACAAGAACAACATGCACTAAATGTGCATTGCTTTTGAGAATGAATATCTGAAATACTCAGAATTGCCCAGATTGTACGAAATATGAAGTTATGTATATTTTACCATCACAGGAAAAACAGATGTTTTCCAATCCATTAATCTGTCATACAATGATATTATTGCAAGGCAATTGAAAACCGGGAATTATCCTTTCTGATGGTTCGAATAGGTCTTAAATTGATTTGTGAAAAGCAAACTTTTATCCATCAGTAAGGTGTTTAATTGATGGCCTATTTCAGTAACATATGCTCTCTACAATTCGTAACAAATGAAAAAGCAGCTGGAGTAAATAGCCTGACCCATTAAAAACAAAAAGGAAACAAAAAAAATCAAATTCTCTTCAAAATGTTTATACAAAGAAAGATATTAAATAAATACATTTTTAATAAATAAACAGCAGATTTAGACAAAAACAAAACTTGTGAAGTACAAGTAACCTTTGCCTACCCATATGTTGAAATAAACATGCTTTCTACTTTGAGGTACCATTCATAACGTTTGATAAACAACTA
>JAOXYI010280293.1:0-10575 GCA_028566495.1 Lithophaga antillarum
CATACTGACATTTGTCTAACTTTCAACAGGAGAAGCAATTTTCAGTCACCCAGTCACAATTATCGACGATGGGGGGCTGAAAATCGCTTCTCCTGTTGAAAGTTAGATAAATGTCAGTAATGGACTGAAAAATAAAGAAAAAAACTAAAACCGTGAACAAATAGTATGCATAGTCAGTACAAAGACAAGAGAGTGGGAAAAGGGGTAAACAGTCAGGTCTATTCCAAGAAGTTGCTGAGGATAATTTAGTATATATGTCCATTATTTATATATAAAATACATAAGTATTTGGTAAATCTGAGTTTGCCTCGTTTCTCTCATTGACTCTATAGTGGCATTTTATACATATATCTGTATACAAGATTTGATAAACCATATCCCTCACAGGACCTGATTTTCCTGGCTGGACTCAAACATTAACTAAGTTTACTGATGCATAAAATGTAGGTAAATTGACATGTTTTTGACTGGATACTGACCTACTTCCCAAGCTACATCTACATCTACATGTATGATTATTGGAAACCTCTTACAATTTGGTATTTTCCAGGTTGGACATAAAAATAAACCAAGTCCACTGAACATAAAATGTAGGTCAAAATAACCTACTTTCGAATGGAAGCTATCCTACTCCCCAAGAAACATCTACATGCAAGATTTGATGACCCTATCTCTTACAGTATCCTAGATTCGGGGTTGGACGTATACCTTAACCAAGTTCAATGAAGCATGAAATGCATGTTAAAGTAACCTATATTTTTGTGTAGCCTGTGAACCCTGTAACCTTTACCAATGACTTTCTGTTTTGGTCTTGTTTGGATTTTTGTTGTCATGATATCATAATCAAAATTCAAAGTTTGGCCAAATTCAAAAGAAAAGTGGACACTATACATGTATATGTCTTGCCTGCCTGCATATGTGGATGGAATACATTAAAGCTAACTCCTAAGTGGAAGATATTTAGAAGTATGGTTCTAATATGGTTGCCCTGGTAGGTGTTCCCCTAATTAAATGAGATGTAAATGATATTTATGGTATTCTGACATTCAGCTATACCTCTGGATGATATTTGTTATATTCTTGTCGGAGCCATTTAGACTTTGCCGCATGGTGTGGACTTCTCTGTGTTGAAGACCGTGGGACTGGGGTGACCTCTGGATTTTCTTTTTGTGTTGTTGCTTTCAGGGATTTTTGCTGTCTTCTTGTCGTTGCTCCATATCTGTTTTCTCTCTCACATGTAGACTGAATCAACTTGTTCTGTCAAAGGTAGTTTCCAACAGAAGTAGAGCTGATCAGAAAACTTAGAAGTGAGTCTTCCATGTAAGACATGTGTCGCCTGCCAAGTTTTTCATTAAAACCACAGATACCTCATCTCCAGTTAAAGTCGTCTTGTCATCAGTAATCAGAATATATATAGATTAAGGGTGGGGATTCCAATAGTTTTTGATATATTTCAAGATGATGGATATGAAGGGGGCGGGGATAACCCAAGGGATTAAACCTCATCTCAAGCTGAATTCGTCTTGTCATCTGTTATCAGAATATATATAGTTTCGGGGTGGAGATCTGAACGGCTTTTGAGATATTTCAAGTTTTTTCATAAGAAGGGGGCGGGGTTGACCCCCTGGATTAAACCTCATCTCCAGCTAAAGTCGTCTTGTCATCAGTTATCAGAATATATGTAGGTTAGGGGTGGGGATTCCAACAGTTTTTGAGATATTTCAAGAAGATAGATATGAAGGGGGTGGGGATAACCCCAGGGATTAAACCTCATCTCCAGCTAAAGTCGTCTTGTCATCAGTAATCAGAATATATATAGGTTAGGGGTGGGGATTCCAATGGTTTTTGATATAGTTCAAGATGGATATGAAGGGGGCGGGGATGACCCCAGGGATTAAACCTCATCTCCAGCTAAAGTCGTCTTGTCATCAGTAATCGGAATATATATAGGTTAGGGGTGGGGATTCCAATCGTTTTTGATATATTTCAAAAATGATGGATATGAAGAGGGCGGGGATGACCCCAGGGATTAAACCTCATCTCCAGCTAAAGTCATCTTGTCATCAGTAATCAGAATATATATAGGTTAGGGGTGGGGATTCCAATGGTTTTTGATATATTTCAAGATGATGGATATGAAGGGGGTGGGGATGACCCCAGGGATTATACCTCATCTCCAGCTGAATTGGTCTTGTCATCAGTTATCAGAATATATATAGTTTCAGGGTGGGGATCTGAACCGCTTTTGAGATATTTCAAGTTTTTTTCATAAGAAGGGGGCAGGGATTACCCCCAGGAATGTGAAAAAGGACTGCATTGAAGGCATGTCATAACTAAGAATAAGAAAATATATAGTTTACAGGCAGTAGATTGTAAACATTTTTAAAAATGGTTGATGTTTCTGTTTTCCCATATACTTCTATAGTAAAACCCCACCCATCTTTGAGCCCCTCAAACTATACCCCAGAGAGCTCAAACGGAAAAATAAAATAGGAGGTGTGAATCAGCGGTCCACAAGGAAGAATATGTGTAAGTTTGGTTAAATTCCGTTGAGTGGTTTAGGAGGAGTTGCGGATAAGGGAAAGTGTGACGACGACGACGACGACGCAGGACGACGCAAGACGACTCAAAGTAATCCCTATATGTCAACCTGCTATATGCAGGCGACACAAAAATATCTGATTAAGTCAGAGAACCGTGGAAATGAGGTCAATGCTTGATGACATGTGTCAGACTGATTTGGACTCCCAATAATGAAGATGCACTATGCAGACTGAGTAAGTTTGTTCTACCATTGTTACTTTGGTAGATATTGAGAAATGAAGCTCTGATGAAGTCAGTGAATCATAAAAATGAGGTCAAGGTCAAGTGACACGTGTCAGACTGACATTAGCACCCACTGATGAAGATGTAGACCTAATGATAAGGTCAGGCTAAGGATGTTGTCATACATGTATATGGTTACTGAGAAATGAACCAAAGCAGAAAAGTTTGATGTACATGTAAATTAGTTAGATGAACGTTGAAAATGAGGTCAGGGCCAAGTAATATGTGCAAGACTGACATGGGCTCCCAATAACAAAGATGCACACCAAATATGCTTGTTCTATCCTTGGTAGTTCATTTGTAGTTACTGAGAAAAGGAAAATTTTAAGTCAGTGAACATGAAATAAGGTCAATGTGAACTGACATATATGTCAGACTGGCATGGACACCTTCTGATGAATATGTAGACATGAATACAAGGATATTCTGTCGTAGGTGGTTTCTGAGAAAAGGACTTGAGCAGAAATCTTCGACTGAAAGTTAATGCCGCTATCACCGTCCATTAGCATACCTATTTCTCGCCTTTTGTGACTTGTGGCATGTGCATGCAAGGCAAAAATTACAATAACTCTCCATGCAAGTGGAAGGTTTAAAGATAATAAAACAAGTGTGGACACACGAAACAGTCTCGCCTGAATATTCACATTGTCAGTAAATTCACAAGGTCAGGTGACAGGTGTCAGACTGACATAAACCCACCAAGAAGCATTCATAGACCAAACATGGTGGCTCTATATATTATAATTGCTCAAAAATGGACTTGAATGCAAAAAACGGACAAAAGTCAATCAACCATGAAAATGAGGTCAAGGTCAGGTGACAGATGTCAGACTGACATGTACCCACGAAGAAGTATTTTTAGACCAAACATGGTGGCTCTACATATAATAATTGCTGAACCAGAGGCTCCCAGGAGCCTGTAATCGCTCACCTGGTATCCATCTAAGCTCCCAGCTGGCACCATCTTAAATGACGGATCAGGGGTACAGAAGAAAAAGATTTTTTAATGCATTTCCTATAGGTCCTATGTTAAACTATGTCCACCTTGGCGGCCATTTTGGATGACAAATAGGCACCAAAGTCAGAAAAATTAGTAATGACCTTACTAGGAACACATATGCCATATTTGGTTAATCCATTAAGCAGTTCTGGAGAAAAAAAAATTTGAATACATTTCCAATAAGGTCCTATGTTAAACTAACTCCTCCCCCCTCTGATGGTGGCCATCTTGGATGACTGATCAGTACCAAAGTTACAACACTTCATAAGGACCTTATAAGAAATATCTATGCCATATTTGGTTTCAATCCATTAAGGTTCTGTAGAAGAAGTTTTTTAATGCGTCTCTAACAGGGTCCTATGTTGAACTATGCCCCCACTTGCTGCCATCTTGGATGACAGATCAGCACCAAAGTAATAATACTTAGTAAGGACCTTATAAGGAACATCTATGCCGTGTTTGGTTTCAATCCATAAAGCAGTTCTAAAGAAGATTAGATTTTTAATGTATTTCCCATAGGGTCCTATGTTAAACTAAGTTCTCCGTTGTCGGCCATCTTGGATTACGGATGGGCACCAAAGTAACAACACTCAGTAAGGACCTTATAAGGAACATCTATGCCATGTTTGGTTTCAATCCATGAAGTGGTTCTGAAGAAGAAGATTTTTGAATGTATTTCCCATAGGGTCCTATGTTCAACAAAGTTCCCTGCTGGCGTCCATCTTGGATTACGGATCGGCACCAAAGTAACAACACTTGGTCAGCACCTTGCAAGGAACATCTATGCCATATTTGGTTTCAATCCATGCAGCGGTTCGGAAGAAGAAGATTTTTGAATGTTTTTCCCATAGGATCCTATGTTAAACTAAGCTGCCCGCTGCCGGCCATCTTGGATTACGGATCGGCACCAAAGTAACAACACTTGGTCAGCACTTTGCAAGGAACATCTATGCCATGTTTGATTTCAATCCATGAAGCGGTGCTGAAGTAGAAGATTTTTGAATGTATTTCCCATAGGATTCTATGTTAAACTAAGTTGCCCGCTGGCAGCCATCTTGGATTACGAATCGGCACCAAAGTAACAACACTTGGTCAGCACTTTAAAAGGAACATCTATGCCATGTTTGGTTTCAATCCATGAAGCGGTTCTGAAGAAGAAGATTTTTGAATGTATTTCCTATAGGGTCCTATGTTAAACTAAGTTGCCCGCTGGCGGCCATCTTGGATTACGGATCGGCACCAAAGTAACAACACTTGGTCAGCATTTTGCAAGGAACATCTATGCCATGTTTGGTTTCAATCCATTCAGTGGTTCTTGAGAAGAAGATCAAAATGTGAAAAGTTTACAGACGGACGACAGACGACGGACGACGGACGACGGACGCCAAGTGATGGCAAAAGCTCACATGGCCTTCGGCCAGGTGAGCTAAAAATGGACATGAATTCAAAATATAAACGAAAGTCAATCAAACGTGAAAATGAGGTCAAGGTCAGGTGACAGGTATCAGACTGTCATGTACCCACTAAGAAGTATCTGTAGACCAAATATAATGGCTCTAGGTATCATAGGTGCTTTGAAATGGACTTGAATGTGAAAATATGCCCAAAATTTTACTATGTCACTGAACCGTGAAAATGAGGTCAATGTCTAATGACAATAGTCAGACTGGCACGTACCCACAAAGACGGATCTATATACCATATATGGTGGGTCTAGATATTGCAGTTCTTGAGAAATGGACTTGAATGTACAACTTGGTCCTAAATTTAACGAAGTCATTGAACCATAAAAATTAGGTCAAGGTCATATGACACATATTAGGTCAGTAATTTCATATCATGAGGTGTCTATATATGAAAGATTGTTTGTCTAAGTATTATAGTTTGAAAGTTATTAAAGTTTTAAAAAAGTTTACAATGCCGCCGTCTTCGCCGGGAAGTAATACCTATGTCTCGCCTTACGCGACATTCGTCGCAGGCGAGACAACAAGGCTCATCACATTCTTTTCAATATGCCTGTAAATACAAATGTACACACAGTCAAGGCTTTGACTTGTGTTTCTTGTTTTTGCCAGTTTGGAAGTTCCTTTCTAGAACTTTTTCCTTTGATTTAATCTTGGACGTTTTTTGGAGGATTAAGTTGCACCATTTTGTTGAATTTTATAACTTGGTCAACTAAGCTATAGAGTATAGAAATGTTTTTTTCTTATCTTTTCAGTTAAAACAATAACAGATAACAAATAACAATAACAATGATAACACAAAAGTTATTCTCCAACAAACTGATCAAACATGTCAAGTTCTTTTTTTGGTAAACGTACATTCATATCATTTAACAGTTTTAACCAAGTTTCTGACATGAGCTAAATATAGGTGGAATGGAAAAATACCATTTCTAGCTAACTTTAACACTGTAAATGCTGCTGATACATTTTTTTTTGTTGTAACACAGCATCACATTTTTGTTTAACACCATGGAAACAAATGTCATTCTTCCTTCTTCAAGAAGTTGATCAAAGATGTCAATTTCTTTTTTGGTAAACGTACATTCATATCATTTAACAGGAGTTTTAACCCAGAGTTTCTGACGTGGGCCAAATATAGGTGGAATGGAGTAATACCATTTCTAGCTAACTTTAACACTGTTGCTGCTGATATGATTTTTTGTTGTATCATAGCATCATATTTTTGTTTAACACTATGGAAACAAATGTGAAATAGGTCCTCATCATTGACCTCCTTTTGCAACTTTTCTTTAAACAGTATGCTCAATACACGGACATCTTCTTTGGCATCATGGGCATCATAGGTGCAGTTGGTGAGTTTAGTAACTAAGTTTTCTTGCTTATAATTTCCAACCTCTGACTTCCTGAACAATCTTTTGGAGATTTTCAAAGTATCCATAAATCCTACAACACATTTAGAAAATTCTGCATTCAAATTAAACTCCCTAAGTCTGTTAGTTAAAATTGGTACATCAAAACAACAAGCATTGTGGCCTACAAGTATAGGTTTGTTTTTTTTCTTCAAAAAGTCCATGAAGTCGACAAGTGCTTCTTGTATTGGTTTGGAGCTGACTTGTAATCCTCTATGGAACATTGTATTTGTGTCCTTGTTGTACCTTATTCCATTTACAGCAGAGGCTTGTTCTGAAATTTGGCATCGAGGTTGACAGTATACATTGAATTCATCTCCAGCTGCTATCTGTAAAATATCACAGTCTCTTCCTCTTCCCGTTGTTTCCAAATCAAATGCAACATACGTACAATTTTCATTGGGAAGTTTCAACTTTTGTGGGATCTCAGTCATGTCAGTTGAAGATTCTATGTCTGTATTTAATTCAATTTCTGTAGAATATGTAATTCCCTCGTGAATCTCATTTGTTGCTTCTTTTTTATTTTTCTTTATCTTCTTAACGACACGTTTTCGCTTTACATCCAATCTAGTTTGCTTTGCTTTCTGCAGTTTTCTCTTGGCAGCCGTTTTTGTTGCTAATTTTATAGTAAATTCCCCAGGAGATAATCCTATAGCTCTGTTGACCTATGAGAAAATAAATCATTTTTAAAAAAGTTTTTTTTTTTGTTTTTTTTGTTTTTTGTTTGTTTGTTTTTTCTTTTTATAGATAAAACATGAGGTAAGGCCAAACATAGAATATGTGTGTTTGCTCATTCCCTACCTACCAAAGGGTCCATAGTTTGGATATAAGTTGGTAGGAAAAAAATTATTTTATGGATAATCACCAAGAATTTATGATAATCCCTAAGAACATATCTTTCAGGTCTTGTAAAGATGACAGGAAAAATAAAATAAAATAAATTTGAGTAGGGCATTTTTATGGTTGGGTAGGGGAACTCCAAACAAACATTTTTAATTTAGGCCTAATCAATGATTACGAAGTTGGCATCGTTTACATGTAGATTTCAAGAGCTGAAATGTAAAACCAACCTTAAGTCAGTGAAGCATAAAATATGGTTTACAGTGACCTGCTTCTATTTAGTTGCTGCCTAACTACCTAAGAGACATCTGTATTCAAGATAAAATGGTTCTATCTCATACAATCTGAGATCATATGAATTGAGACATAAATTTAAAATAGAGCAGCGCTCAAGGTCCCCCGCCTTCTGTAATTTCTATTCTTATTGAACAAGGGCCTAGATCTTTGAACTTTTGACCTCAAAGTCAATCTGCCTTTCACCCTTCCTTACTCCTTCCATATGCAGAAGTTTCTTTTGAACTGAGAATATGGTACACAAGTTATCATCTGGAAATGAAAATTTTATGAAATTTCTATTTTCAGTATTTGTGACCTTGACAACTGACCTCAAAATCCAAGGGTTCTTGCCCTTCCATATTTCTTAAAGCTGCATAAGTTTCAATTGGGCAAGTAATACTTCAATTAGTATCTGGAAACAAAACTTCTATTTAAAAAATCAATTTTTAGTAATGGCGACCTTGACCTTTGACCTACTGACCCAAAAATCAAAAGGGTTCTTGTTCTTTCTTATTCCCTCCATCTATATAAGTGTCATTTCAATCAAGCAAGTAAATACATCAGATGGCATCCAGAAACAAAAACCAGAGGCTCCCAGGAGCCTGTATCGCTCACCTGGAATCTGCCTTATGCCAGGAATGGCAATATTTGATACCCTACAGATGAATGTGGTGAAGTAAAAGTGGATTTTAAAGTAGATAGATCTTGTCATGCTGATCATTTTTGCAATTTACACTTCTAGCCTAGCTCCTATAGTTCTCAAAATAACAGCCAAAAACCATGAAAATCACTACACATTGACATTTTAAGAGCATCTTGTCCTGCTGATCATTTTTGCATATTAAACTTTTTATCTAGCTTCTACAGTTTTCGAGATAACAGCCAAAAACTGTGAAAAATGCTAAAAATTGACATTTCAAGAGCAACAACTCTGTACCGGGTGAGCAGATTTTTCTGAAATTTAAAGGGTCGATAGATCTTGTCTGGCTGATCAATTTTGCAAATCAGACTTTTTATCTAGCTCCTATAGTTTTCGAGATAACAGCCAAAAACCGGTAAAAATTGACTTTTCAAGGGCAACAACTCTGTAACGGGTGAGCAGATTTTTCTGAAATTCACAGGATGGATGGATCTTGTCCTGCTGATCATTTTTGCATATTACACTTCTTATCTAACTCTTATAGTTTTCGAGATAACAGCCAAAAACCATGAAAAACGCTAAAAATTGACATTTCAAGAGCAATAACTCTGTAACGGATGAGCGGATTTTTCTAAAATTAATAGGGTGGATGGATCTTGTCTGCCTGATCATTTTTGCAAATTACACTTTTTATCTAGCTCCAATAATTTTCGAGATAACAGCCAAAAACCGTGAAAAACGCTAAAAATTGACATTTCAAGAGCAACAACTCTGTAACGGGTGAGCAGATTTTTCTGAAATTCACAGGATGGACAGATGTTGTCCTGCTAATCATTTTTGCAAATTACACTTTTTATCTAGCTCCTATAATTTACAAGATAACAGCCAAAAACCGTGAAAAACGCTAAAAATTGACATTTCAAGAGCAACAACTCTGTAACGGGTAAGCAAATTTTTCTGAAATTCATAGGATGGATAGATCTTGTCCTGATGATCATTTTTGCAAATTACACTTCTTATCTAGCTTCTATAGTTTTCGAGATAATAGCCAAAAACCATGAAAACGCTAAAAATTGACATTTCAAGAGCAATAACTCTGTAACGGGTGAGCGGATTTTTCCGAAATTCACAGCGTGGATAGATCTTGTGCTGCTGATCATTTTTGCAAATTACACTTCTTATCTAGCTCCTATAGTTTTCGAGATAATAGCCAAAAACCATGAAAAACGCTAAAAAATTGACATTTCAAGAGCAATAACTCTGTAACAGGTGAGCGGATTTTTCCGAAATTCACAACGTGGATAGATCTTGTCCTGCTGATCATTTTTACCCTATGTCAGTTTTTCTTTATCTGTAATAGTTTTTGAGATATTAGCCAAAAACTACAGTTTGACCCCTATGTTCTATTTTTAGCCATGGCGGCCATGTTGGTTGGTTGGCGGGGTCATCGGACATAACTTTTAAAGCAGACCCCCTAAGGATGATATAGGCCAAGTTTGGTTCCAATTGGCCTAGTGGTTTCAGAGGAGAAGATCTTTTTATAAAAGTTAACGGACGACGACGGACGACGGACGCCAAGTGATGGCAAAAGCTCACATGGCCTTTTAGGCCAGGTGAGCTAAAAAATATTAAATTCAATTTTTAGTAATGGTGACCTTGACCTTTGACCTACTGACCCAAAAATCAAAAGGGTTCTTGAACTTTCCTATTCCTTCCATCTTTACAAGTTTCATTTCAACTTAGCGAGTAATACATCAGCTGGCATCCATAAACAAAAAAAATATATAAAAATTCTATTTTTAGTAACAGTGACCTTGACCTTTGACCTACTGACCCTAAAGTCAATAGGCTTCTTACTCTTTCCCATTTCTTCTATCTATATGAGTTTCATTTCAATCAAGCAAGTTTTACTTCAGTTAACATTCAAAGGCAGAAAAAATTAAATTCTATTTTCAGTAACGGTGACCTTGACCTTTGACCTACTGACCTCAAAATCAATAGGGTTCTTGCTCTTTCCTATTCCTCCCTTCTAAGTAAGTTTCATTTCAACTGGGCATGTAATACTTCAGTTAGCATCCGGAAACAAGAAATTTCATTTAAAAAATTCTATTTTTAGTA
>JAOXYI010280403.1:0-10575 GCA_028566495.1 Lithophaga antillarum
AGGGCGTTTACAAAATAAAACATAAATATACGTACATATCCTGATTTGTAGCCTGGATTTCCTCCTGTATCCCTTGTTTACATGTATCCTCTGTCTTTTTCTCTATTGATATACCTATTTCTCTCTCCCGCTTTTTTTAACGCCTTATCTGTTATTGGGGGTATGTTCATGGTAGAAAAGAAATACCCAATCTGCTCTGGTCCTAGACCAGTATGTATCATAGCTGAAATCGTAAAAAAGGAGAAATTCAGTACATGTATACTCTCTCACAAGTTTTTTTATATTTATATGTAAAATGAATGTCAATGTGGAGTACCTCCCCCGACACCTCGGACCTAAATTCAGTAAAGCACAGATCACGCTAGAATTCTGAATTTCCTGTTTATGTTGACTGGATTATTTTCACGAAATCCCTGACAAAGTTTAACCAAATCCAGAAATCACAGAGAGGTTTACAAAAAAATCCCGCTTCTCGCTGGACTTTCTTTGGTTTCCACTTCACGTTCAAAGCATATTTTAGCCCATTTCAGTATCCCGCTGAGAATTGTGGCTTTTTCTCGTGTCATGCTTAACACCATTGCGAAGCATTGTAAATATTCGGCTATGTCCTAAATACAATAAATAAATAATTAAATGCAAGGCGAGAAGAGGGATTGCGCAGGGAATATTGGAAAAAAGTTACAAAATGATCATCTGATCTTTTCCTATTATCTTGGATTTTTGTTAGGTCATACGAAGCTAGCTCGCTGTGTGGTATTGTTTCCCCACTTTTTGAAGACCTTTTGCTTTTTTTGCTTGTTGATTTTTGGTGATCATTTGTGCTGCAATTGCCGACAATGTATGTATATACGGAGGAGACTAGCGGACATTATTTTTTATAACTTAATATTCAAGGATTCAACATATACGTTATGTCTTGAAATTTCATCATAATACGTTAGATTTTTTTTCTTACCGAGAGCACACTTGGTGTTTACATCCCATATTCCAGCACCTTTCTTTCCTTGTCTTCATTCCTGTGTTGCTTTCCCGTGTAAATGCAGCTAATAAAGTTACACTGTTTACATCTTATTTTCAAAATGCTGCCAAATCCAAACCTAATTTCTCCTGTACAGTCAGACAAATGCAACGGAGAATTCTTACATTATAAGTTTTGAATTTCCAAGTCATTTGACCTCGAGCATCACTGACGGTATAGTTAAAATGCTCATATGATGTATCTAAATTGGTACCGTGAATAATTCAATCTACATGTATACCTTTTCTATATTGGAATTAAAATTCCGTTTTAGAATAGATAAAATTCTGTATTAAGATATGATTTTTTAAATTTTATTAATTTATTTATTTATCTATTAATTTTATTTATTTATTAATCAACAACTTCTCATCTTCGTATAGTTTGAATACGCAATTCTATCACAACCTGTCGGACCACTTTGTTAAATGATTTCACGGTTTTACATGTAATAGCTCTTTTCGGCTCAATAAATTAACAAAAAAGGTATGATACATTCTGTATATTAGATAAAGATATATTAGGTATAATAGCAAATAAGCCGCGGGTTATATATATATTCCATATTATGAGTGGGCCGTGTGTGTTTGACGCTTGATCTACATTTAATCGCCGTAACGTCAGGGACGATAACTCGTGACATTACGTCGTTCGGTATCGTGTTACCTTAAGAGAAGACAAAATGTTGAAAAAATAGAAAATTCTAAAAAATATTCATTTTTGAAGATTTTGGTTAAAAAAAACTCATACAAATTACACCAAATGACCCTAAATTTACACTTGCGTTTATTGCTTTTAACTATAAAGCACTATAAAGATCGATATTTTACATATTTAGATTAACTAGGGGGTGGCAACGATTGCAGCTTTGACAGCTAACAGATAATACCGAATATCAAAATCGGATATGTACTTTAAAGCTGATACCCTAAGCTTTCTGTTGATAGTATACATATTCCTAAGCTGACTTTAACGTTTTTGGGGGTTTTCTTTGCTACCTAAAGACATAATTTGAATAAAAGCAAACATTGGCCAAAATCAGCCACTAGGGCCTTAAACTAGCCGCCAAATCAGTAGTCCATCTCAAAATTTAAAATACTAATTTGCTAGTCAATGTGATTTCAAACGTTAATTGTCCGGATAGGTTACATGGTTGCTCTGAGGGATTCATGAACAAATAAATAGTTCTCCCATTGATATTAACACGCATAAACATGCCTATGTGAGGCATCCCAATCGTAGTATTTTGTGGACAAACTTATAACTAGTTAAGAAACAAGAAGACTCAGATAATGTAGATCATAATGAGAGCGAAGTGGCAAATCAAGAAGCGGATAATCGTACCGAAAATAACTAACCGATGTTTTAAACATCCATATAAAACGATATCATTTCTGTGAATCACAGTAGCGTGTCCGATACAGAGAAAAAATCCGAGGGTAAATCAAAATGTTCATAGCCTCGATTTCATTGCACTATAGTAGATATAGTATACATACATGCGGTTTGTTTACATAAGTAAACCATTGCCTTTTATAATTTTGGTAATAAATTTATTTGTTAATGTGCTGATAAATGTTTTTATATTATTTCGTTTTCCACCTTTCGGAATGACACAATAATTATCGAAAACCGATCAAGTTGATCCAAATTGGTATTTGTCACGTTAAATTCTTCAGATGCACATAATATTCTATTCATATTCCATGATTTGTACGGTAAAATAGTCAAAATCTGTTTTTTTTTCTTTTTTTACAAATTTTGGAATGAGACTAACCGATTTATTTAGTGCCTGTTCGAAGTCAGGGTATCTCTTCTCTCTGTTGTTTCTGTCTTGTTTTGTCTTTGTTCATTTGTTGCTTTGAAGGAAATGATGGTACAATTTGATGTGATGTACTTCATTGTTGACCCTTCCTGTTATTTATTTTCAAGAACTTAATTTACTGTATGTTGTATGTTACAGAGGTAGCATTAGAAGCTGACTGCGTTAATGGGGAACCAGCTGATCAGTGCTCAGACGCAAATACTGAATGTAGAGATAGTAGTGGACTTAAATGTTTATGCAAGGCCGATTATTTCAAAACTACAGGTGGACAATGTGATCAACGTAAGCAGTTAAATATTGCAATGTCAATATATTTTAAGTCAATTTTTACTCTTCGATATTAAGCAACCAATCTGAACGTCAGGCGAAAGACAGTTATAAAGCAAAACTGGAACCGACAGTAACATAGCTTTCGTTTTCGCTTTAATCTTGCGATCTCAACAAGATATTACATGACTAAAAAAACATACACTAAAATAAGTACTAGGCTTGTATATTTGTAAACTCGAACCAAATGAAATATACTCGAATTACTAATCACTTCGGGTAACAAGATTACAAGACAATTAGACTTCATGTTCTTCTATTAATTACTGACTATCCCTTTAGAATTTAAAGACGGTATCGAGTGAAGTAATAATGTTATATAAAGGGTTTTATTTACAAGAGAAAATATACCTAATGAAAATATATCGTGCTGTAGCGTATTGATGCATGTGAAAATTAACAAGTTAAAAACTCTCTCCAATTTTTTTAACGAAGGGTCCCAGTTGGGATTTGGGATATTTTTAGCGGTTCTAAAAGGATAGAAGCGCATTTCGTATTCCAATCATCACTTAAATTACTGTTCTTGTTTTCAGCTAGTTTCAGCTGGGCTAATGTCTAATTATCTCACTAAGTCAGACTGACATATTGTATAACCACAGTTAAAATGCTTTTTTTTCAGTTTTCTTCTTTGGGCTAATGCCTCCAAGACCAGCCGAGTTAGGCTGGGTACGGGGGATCCATGCCCATTTTTTTTTTAATGAGGGGATTCCAGTTGGGAGGTTGGGGTATTTTCAGGGGTTCAATGGGAATGAAAGTGTATTCTGTAGTACATCTTTCACTAAAATTAATATCATTTAAATACCCTTTATTTTCAGTTACTTTCAGCTGGGCTAATGTCTTCCCCGGGAATGAGTTAGAGTGGATACGGAGAATCCCAGCCCGGATTTTTTTAATGATGATTCCAATTGGGATTCTGGCTATTTTAAGGAGTCCAAAAGGGATAGTGTGTATTCCATAGTCGTGTTGTCATTTAAATAGTTGGCTAGTTTAAGTTGGGCTAACGCTCCTACCCAAAAGGGTATGCTAGGTATGGAAAATTTCTGCCCAAATGTTTTTTAATTGGGTGGGGAGATCATTGTTCATTTGGGAGATTTTTGTAACAGTCAGCCTTTACAATTATGAAAATAGCTGCCCACTGAATTTAATCTTTAGGCCAAAGTCAAATTTGTAAAGTTTTGCAACATGTCAGTTTGACTTGACCCCTTTCAGTAACCTGTCCGTACTGAATGTGGAAGGCATATACCGTTACTCTTGTCTCTCAGTCGCCCAAGTGAAGTTTTTAGCTCACCTGATCCGAAGGGTCATGTGAGCTATTGCCATCACTTGGCGTCCGTCGTCGTCCGTCGTCGTCGTCCGTCCGTCCGTCGATAGCTTTTCACATTTCAATCTTCTCCTCTGAAACCACTTGACGGATTGGAAGCAAACTTGGCAGGAATGTGTATTGGATAGTCCTTTACAAAATGTATACTTTTGGTGTCGATCGGAAATCCAACATGGCTGCCAGGACGAATAATGTGTTTTAATTGGCTGAAATTTCAACAATCTTCTTGTCAAAAACCAAATGGTCGATAGAACTGTTATGTTGTCACAATGTTTCTTAGAAAGTCCCCTATTAAATTTATACTTTTGGTGTCTATTAAAAATCCAAGATGGCCGCCACTACTAGACAAAGTTAACAAAATTCAATGGAAAATGTCAAAAAAGTCTTTTTGTCTGAAACCACATTAGAGAATGGAAGCAAATTTTGCAGTAATGTTCCTTGGAAGGTTCTCTACAAAATTGTACTTTAGGTGCTGATCGGAAATTCAACGTGGCTGCCAGGGAAAATAATGTGTTCTGATTGGGTGAAATTTCAACTATCTTCTTGTCAGAAACCACATGGTCAATAGAACTATTATGTTGTTACAATGTTTCTAGATGGTCCTCTGTCAAATTTTAACAATTTTCTTGTCAGAAACAATTTTCCCTATCTAGGTGAAATCAGATGAGCGATACAGGCTCAGGTGAGCCTCTAGTTTGTGCACCTGATGCATAAATGAAGATAAAAGACACCGGAGATACATATCATCAAACGAAGGGGAGGCATGTGTTTTAGAAAGTGAATTAACGTCATAGAGATAGCATCATAGTCTACTTCAAATTTTGACGTTATTGAGACGACGAAGAACGACACTGTCTTGTGGTTGAAATTAATACTTCGATTCAAGATCAACCAAATACAGACTGAAGTGATTTCAACGTTGACACATTAGTCAAACCAACGTTATTTCAATGAATAATGCCCGCTGGGTTACATCCGTGCTAACCCGTACTCATGTCGCTTATATCTTAGATAGTATGTCTTACTTTCATTACTATAATGTGTGGTTATATGGTAAAAGCAAATAAAATGTGAGGAGTGCTAGTATTACTGGAATATAGCGGTTCAACTGAAAATAAGTGATAAAGGCCTAAAACGTGAAATCATCCATTTTCACAATTTTCCAGCAAAGATATTATAACATATCCATTCAAACCTTTACAATATCATTTGTATTTATGCTTCGTTTCAAAAAGACATTATCAACGTGTAAAAAAATATCAGTTACAATTTCTGTTGTGAATAATCTACCAAAAATGTTTAATTTTTCATGAATTTAGAAAGGAGGGGGTACTTTTCTTCGAATTTAAATGAGTAAACAATATTTCAGGAACATTGTTTAACTTATTTTGATTGGTATAATATACAGGTATAAAGTATAGGCAAAAATAATTTTCTATAACTAGTGACTAGCGCTTAAAAGGGTCGTAAAAGAACGCGAAATATTGAAAAAATCAAAAAAGTTTAATTTGTATATCTGACCGTCGAAAAACAGCTTTTCAGTTATTTTTACTATCAATTTTTCAACAAAAATTAGCGATTTTTTCCGTCATGGAACTGAAAAACCTACATAACAACGAAAATATTGATAAACCCGAGTCTCGGATGTGGACAGGTCTTTTTTTATAGGACGTGTCATTGTACAAATATTAACTCAAGCAGTAGAACAAGTTATCACAAATCTCATTCATTTAGATATCGCAAGGCTACAAATGCTTGTTATAATTACATCATCTTTTTGAAAGCAATCATACCATCGAACATATTGTCATTACCTTATGTCAGTTGAAACCTTAGCCAGACTTAAAAGAGTTTGAACTGTAAACAATCGCTTAGAAAATTTTGTGGTCTCCATCACAAATTGGTTCATCCATACAGAATTTTCGTGTCTCAACTGGCTGATGTGTCATAGATTCATTATAGTCTCTCTTTACTAATGGTGGCTTGTATACAGAGTCTGAAAATTAGGACTTCACGACGGTTGATGCATACAGAGCAGAAGATCTTTGCTCCCTTTTATTTCCCTTTTCTCATGTAATCTTGTTATATCCACACACTGTGATTGTTTTGGATTAGTTATTGGTATTCCCATGTTCTTTAAAGAATGATACCTGTATCTGCTCTTATTCTCTACTCTGCATAACTCCTCATAAATTACATGTTTTATCATATATTTTCTAATGATACTCATGTTTTTGCATGGCTGATACTATATAAACAGAACAACGCTTATCAGAAACCAGCGGGCTGATACGGGGGCTGATATCAGCTTCCTATAGATTTTCAACGGGAGATCCATATCAGCCTTCAAGTGCGGCGATATCATGTCCTCTTCCGGTCCATATCAGCCCTCGCATGCAGCGATATCATGCCCTCTTCTGATTTAGAGAACCAGATAAAATCTGTTCAGGAACTAACCGTGTGTGTTTAAAACTAAATACTGTATTCAATAAAGATGTGTTGCTTGTCTGTACTGAAAATGACGCTCAAAAATGTGACGTCACGCTAGAAAAAGTAAATCTTTTTTGGAAGTCCGAACAGACCTGTAACTTTACTGCGAAATACATCGCACGTTTGTTAAAAATTTTAGTATTTTCTGGTGGTATTAAAACATATGATAAATAGATTATGACATGACATTTTCCGTATCGGCTCTGGTATCAGCCCTCTCTCTCGGGCTTGATATGGGAGTATCGGGCTGATACCATGGCCGATATGGAAAATGCCATGTAATAATCTATAAATATATTATATGTATTCCATCCGTTATGCGTTACTAAAGTTTGTGAAATTGTAAATAGTAACGGTGCTGAACAAATGAGTTTCAGACGTCAAGAATCGCTAGAAAGCAAAGAAAACCATCTATCTAAAAAATGAAAGAGCAAATTCAAAGATTGATATATTTCAAATAGCTTTCATCAAAACGATTGTTTATCGGAATGTTTTTAATAATTGCAGACTATCTCGTCTCGATTGTTGTTTGAAGAGGTAGACAAAATTCAACAAAAAAGAAAAAAAAACCGGTTCGTTGTAATTGGGACGAAAGCAACATATGAAAAACGTAATGTTATATATTTCAGGTCAGGTAGCTAGTCAGAGACTAAACTAAAATTCATAAACTAATACAGCGGTGATATGATGGCGATAACACACACACACACACACACACACACTCGACAAAAACTTCTAACAAGTGAAGTTAGACACTCCATCTAGTGGATTCCGAAAAACATTGAATTTTGAACTGAAGTACTGCACATCACATAAATTAAATTTTCTGTAAGGTATTGGCGAACGAATACTTTAAGCACGCTTCACTTCTCGCACGGTACCCTGTTAAACTGGGACGGACTTGGCGTAGCAAATCGAGTTGACACCCTTACATAACCAGGTACATCTGAATGATAGGATCTTTAAATGTATATCTTGCGCCCTTCAAAAGTTTAATTAGAAATTATCTTGAAACAAAAAGTATTTGTAACAGTTTTGTTATTACTAACTAATCGACAATATACATATATTTGTCGAATTGTGCGTCTCTACTTTAAACTCACACTCGACAGCATTGAAATCATACCTATTTTTCAGTCTTTTGCGAGGACTTGAGGTTGAGCTTAGCCAACTCACATGCCTTCATGAGTCGAGGTCTAAAGCTGGATACATAGTCCAAAAGATTTAAATTCTGACTATGCTCAGAAAGAAACTTTTCTTTCAGCAACTTAAGTGGCCCTCTAACAGAATGTCCAAACAATAATTCAAATGGACTGAAACCCAAAGATTCCTGAACGGACTCCTTAACAGCAAACAAAAGCAAATGAGGACCATCATTCCAATCTTTCTCAGTATCAAAACAATAAGTTTTCATCATGGTCTTCAAAGTTTGATAAAACCTTTCTAAAGCACCTTGACATTCTGGATGATAAGCAGAAGACCGAAACTGTTGAATGCCTAATTCCTTCATAACCTGTTGGAAAGTTCGAGACATAAAATTCGAACCCTGGTCTGAATGTACAGGAAGACCCACCAATGTAAAAAATTTAATCAGAGTCTTGACTATAGACTTAACCGTAATATTTCTTAATGGCATGGCATCTGGAAACCTAGTGGCAGTGCACATAATTGTCAGTATATAATGGTTTCCAGTTTTAGGTAGAGGAACAACACAATCTATCAAAACTCAAGGTTCTTCAAAAGCAGGGATAGGATGAAGCCGAGCTTTTGGAATAACCTGATTTGGCTTCCCAACCATCAGACAAGTATGGCAAATTTTACAATATTGGACAACGTCCTTCTTTAATCCTGGCCATAAAAATAACTCAAGGCCTTCTGATATGTCTTGTTGATGCCAAGATGACCGGATAAAGGAGTATTGTGAGCCATACTAAGTATTTCTGTCCAATAAAGACTGGGTACAACAATCTGGTAATGTACCTTCCATTCCTCATTGGCGGGTGCGCTAAGTAGTCTCCACTTACGCATCAAAATCCCATTTCGCATAAAATAACAAATAGGTTCCTCTGCACAATCCACCTTGTCCACAGCTCTCTGAAATAAACAGTAAATTTTAGGATCTCCATGCTGTTCATTAATAAGTTGTGACTTTGAAACATTCTCACCACCAGTCATCAAATTCAATGGACCTTCCTTTACTCCACTAAAAATTGGACCTACACATGTATCAGCTAAACTTACCCTCTACACATCATCCACTTTCACTGGGTTTTTCCCTGCTACTCATAGCACGAGTAACTGCACAAGCAGGATATAAATTTGGACTTTCCTCGCAACATTCTTGTTCATTAACACTAGGCTTATTTGTTACAACAGGATCTGCAATTACTTTACTGCCAGCTAGATCATTCCCAAGGAGAAGCTGAACACCATGAAATGGCAATGAAGACCTAATACCAGAAACAAGACTTGACGACAAGTAGACTTTATGGAGAGGAACGAGAGAATAACTACTCGAATTAATTCCTTTTATCAATACGCTAGTACCTGTCGCAGAAGCAGAATTTTCAGCGATCGGCAAGGTATTTGCTAACAACAAAGACTGAGAAGCTTCAGTATCCCTTAATATTTTAATGGGAGTATCATTTGTGAGATCATCAGAAAGACAAACTAAACTATCATAGATGAACGTTCAAAAAATCTTATCTATGGAGACTGATTCCGTTTTACTACAGATCCCGAAATACAGACGAAATTTTTCCATTTCAGCCTACGATAACGTGCATGAACAGAGTGATATGGCAGCTATATTATTTACATTCGTACAACAGTATGCGGAAACATGGCCAAGGGGTTGATGAAATTTTGTTCTTCTGAAGTGAGAAATGTGTGTGGCAAATAATCTAAGTAAGATGGACCCCACTCAATTCCATTCCTATGTAAGGAAATTGATTCTCTGCAATTTACTCGCAGGTAAACCTAGCCTTAAAGATATACATGTTGTTAAAAATACTGAAAGTGGCATATTTTGAAAATTCATCAATTCAACAGTGCTTTTCAAGGACGTGTCAAATCAACCCTGTGATAAAATGTAAAATTACCACTCTATTTCAAATTTCAATGTTAAAACGATTGCGTACGATAGAGAAATTTTATAGGTCTGTTCAACTGCATTATCATAGGCGGTGATCAGAAAATTTCGCTGGTATTTCGGGAACTGTAGTAATCTTAATAATATTGTCACAGTAATTTTCCTTACACAAAGGCAAAGACTGTGTCGAGGTAACAAAACCAGTAGATTTAACACTACAACGACCCATAGATTCCTGTTTTGCCTGTGTTTCCCGAAACACTCTGATATTACACGTTCCAGTTTCTTACAATACCTACAATAAGATCTCTTCCGGACTCAGATGATGACTTACCCGATGCGGTTGAAGTGTTTTTAGAGGCTGACTGCTGATTTTGGGAATTATTTCCTGTTTTTTGTGAACTTTTATAAGAACCAGATGAACGCGTATTAGAACTAAATGTTTTCTTGTGAGTTAAATAGTATTCATCTGCTAGAACAGCAGCTTTCTCCAAATCTTTAGC
>JAOXYI010280513.1:0-17082 GCA_028566495.1 Lithophaga antillarum
AACCAAATTGGTTAACCTAGAAAAAGCAGTCACTGAGATATACACCTTTTAATGAAAGTTTACCCCGCCGCCGCTGTCTTCGAAAAAGCAATCCCTATGTCTTGCTTTCAGCGACTACGTCGCAGGCGAGAAAAAACTACAATAAGGTTCGTTAAATTAATTCTTTATACAAACAGTATAATTGGATATACAGTTTTATTCCAGAAGGATAAACGAATCACTATGTACAAAATTTTGATTTATCTTGTTGTTCCATTCCAGAAGACAGAATCAGCCAATATGCAAAGTTTTACTCAAGTGAAATAATGTAGCTAAAACGGCGCTTACACAATGAGAGACAACATAAGCTTCTCTACCCTACGAGTAAGTGAGGTAACTATAACGTATTATTTCCAGGTACATTAAATGTAGTAATGGAATAATAATTTGCCGAAAACACTTAAACAGAAGAAAAAAATAACAAACGTTTACAAATAATGATACAACATGATAGAAATACATTTACTTTACTGCTATTGTAAAATGGAAGAATAAATGATGTTTCTTGTCTTTATTTGTCCCAGGTAAAGGCATTTCTATTTACATTTTTCCTTAAACATTTCTATGTACGTAGGAATCTGATGTTGCTTACTTCCTTATTTTCAATTTTTACTGTATTCGGTACAACTTTCAACACATGTGGGTATATAGCATATACAAAAAACTAAATGACAGAATAATCAAGATCCGAATTATAAAGATTGCTGTTGACTTACCAGTTTTAATTTCTTTATCCCATGTTTCCTCTCTTCTCTAAATAGCTATAACAAAAAGAAAGAATACAAGGTCAGTATAAACTTTAAATCTTCCTGTATCCGTGCGCAGCACATTCAGGCATAAATGTAAAACTTCCTTTTTGCTAAATTGTTTATTTATATAAGTATGACATCATTTCATTTAACAGCTGTAAAACAGGAAAAAGTAAAGAAAAAGATCATAGTTTATTTTTTACAAAACTGGTCGACGCTTTTTCATAGACTTTATTTTCTGTTTGTTATTCAGTTCAGTTGAAAAGTTCCCTTTCAAACTGGAGCGGTTTATTTTGCCGTGTATTCCCAAAGGCAGCAAAGACGAGGAGATAAGAGTAGAAAATTTTAAACAGTGGCATTCTTTCTTAAAATGTCGCATGTAACTTTTGTCACCACCACACCAGCCCTACATCTTGATTAACATTCACTCCGACTTTTATTTCACCATAACATATTTCCATTGCATTTAGTGTAAAAACTTGCATTTCTATTCCAAATCGTAGCTCATGATACTTCTATCATTCGATGAAACAACTCATGAAAAAGACAGAAAATATTTTAATTTGCCAAACCTTCTTGTTTGAAGGACGAACGGACCTGAATTTACGCCTTACTAGATGATAGTGAAGAGTTTGTTACATTTTGTTAGATTTTTTTTAAATTACAGTTCTGCAAAATTTTGCCACATACTCAGATATCCCACGTCTGGAAAACATACGGCAAATTAGAACCAAACTTGGGATATCCATTTCGAACTGTGTCTACCAAATCTGCCGCTATCTTAGAAAAATATTTTAATTTCTAGCAAAAAGCTAATTATCGGTTGTATCGTTTGTTTGTTTGAAGTTACAAGATTTACTCAAATTGTTTACGGAGAAAAATATGGACTATGACCAGGGGTTACAAGTTTGACACAGAATGAACACAAAGCAGTTGCTATATATTTCCATGGTATACATGTATGTCTTTACTGCTGGATGTTGTAAGACGCATATTGCTTCCAGTACTGCTGTAGGCGAGACATTTCGTTCATACTTTCTGTCGTCTTCAAAATAGACCCTTTTGCAAGTTGTGGCAAACTTTTGGAATCTTCATATCTTCGACAATTATGATGAATCTTTAAGAAAACTACAAAAATGTTCAGAAAGGACCATGACAGAAATATAACTTATCTGACAGCAAGAGCATGAAAAAGAACAAGATATATGTCCATATACATCAACATGACCATGGACATCAGAATGTGTTGTTTCAGATCTCCTTACTGATATTTGTACATCGCTAATAATCATTATATGAATGCAAGGCAAGCTGAATAAATATTTAAAGTGTTTATCTTCTTACGTTTTCAATACCATTACGTAAACTTGTCTTATAACTCGTCCATTTTAATTTGTCTGCTTTAGAATAGCTACAAAAACAATAAGTATACAAGGTGAGTTTGAGCTTAAAATAGTCCTTTATCTGTAATCAACAACACAATGAAGCTTATATTTCACTTCCTGTTTCCTTTGTATTGTTAACATTTCATATATGACAATAATTGCTTTTAGTAAATATAGAACAGGAAAGTTAGACAAGGAAACATCACTTTTTCCAACACGTATCCGGAATTTTTCATAGATTAATAATAAAGAAATCGTAATTGACTTTTCTGATGTAAAAGAAACGTAATTGTCTTCTTTTATGTAAGGGATGACGGGTCGCTACTGTTCGTATTTGATTAGTGTATTGCACTGCGTCACGCAGTTTATGTGATCTAAATTAAGAAGTTGTAGTTTCATTTCATTTAAAATAAGCGACGTCTTACGTTGTAAAAGTTTAAACTAAACTCCAAAAACGTTCTATAAATAATTATTTATGAGTCACATTCTTGGTTGAGGTCCCATATTTGTGCTTTGATATGGATACCGATCTGTCATAAACAATTATTAACAATCTTGGTCACGGTCCCATTTTTGTGCTTTGATATAGACACCGGTCTGTCATAAATAAATCCTATTTTCAGTTGCGGTCCCATATTTGTGCTTTGATATGAGCACTGTTATGTCATAGCCTTCGTCAAGGCGTTACTGTATACAGGTGATATATTGTCATTTCCGTCGTCGACTGTTTATCGCTAGATGTTTCATGTATGCTGCTTTCTTTATTTGAAGTGAATATTTATTTGTAGGGATCCTTGGTCATAAATTTTTTAATTAGTTTTTAAAAAATAAAAATCCCGTGCCGTATATCTTTTACATATATTAGAATTATCCATATAACATTAATAGAATGTGTTAATATTATTTTTTTCGTTTGAAGGTCACACAGTAAATAGAAATTAACGAAAATTAAATCATATTCACAATCCACACGGTGTACATTTTTTGTAACTTTCAATGGTTTAAGAACCATGGGAAAATAGTGAGATAAATATATCGATATAAGCATCTTGATAATTGTTATCCTTGTGCTTTGCAAATTAGAAAAGTTAATTTCGTTTCATTTTGTAATTTTAATTTTATGCGAATTCATTTTTAACATATTAATCCTTGCATATAATTAATTGACTGGTTGATTGGTGATGGTTGACAATCTGATGACTCTTACAGGACTAGTTAATAATGGAAGCAAATCGTCAAACACATTTACTCCTATCTGTTAGATTCTTTGATTTGTAATCTTGTACACATTAAACTCGAGTTCTTCTACATCTACAGCCATTAATTAATGATGTCATCCAATGAATTTACTTATCGTTTTCACCTGATATTTTCTTTAATTGCGAAAGAATTTTGTAACGTGTTTGATAAAAGGAAAACAACATATCAAATGGTTCTAAACAGTGGTATCTCTTCATTACAAATCTCTGAATGTTATTTTCGTGGAAGGCATTATCTTATTCCAATATTTTGATGGTTTCGTGACAAAACTTTACTGTGCTTGGCATATTTGGATAAAGGATTTCACTGACTTCCGTCTTTACGTCTTTAATTGAAAAAATGAGAAATCAATAGGCTACAGTTTTTGGTACGTTTGAAAGGACAGGATTATTATCGTGTGAATCAATAAGGCTTAGAGTATGATAAAATATTTCCATGCTAGAAAAAAATCCAATGCATGAAAGGTATTCATTTAGAATAAAAGTATAAAGCAGTGGGAAAATCTCATAAATTCAGATATCCGTATGTCATATTTGTTTGATTCGGTGGGGAATGAGGGGTGAGCTACTGAGATGCTATTTAATCCTGTTAATTTCAGGTGTTCAGATACAGTAATGGGTTACCTTAAAATCATATGAATAGATCAGGGTTTCGTGTTTTAATGGGAAACAGATCATAATATAATAAACGATTAAAAAATATTATTAAATATTAAAAATTTGATAATAAACGTAACAATAATAATCTAAATTTTATCTGAAGAAAAAAATAACACAATCATATTTTAAATTTTTAGGAAAATACATATTGGGACACGACGTTCTACGTTTCCGAAGACATACGTGGGAAATACATGAATATAGGGTTTGGGCCCTACAAGTATCTATATTGAGTCCAAAAACGATTAAAATAATCCCTCTCTTGCTAAGCATAACGACCAGAATTATTGACGATCCATGTTTATATTTATTTAAGGGTTTTTAAACGTACATGCCATTGAAAATGTGTTTTTAAACACTGGTATCAGTGCTAAATGAATGTTAAATGTCCTTCTCAGGTGATATCTTCATTGGATTGGAAAAACAAAAACACGTTTTTAAAACACATAAAATAGAACTGGAGGTGAAGGACGTTTAAAAGAACAGAAGTTTCTCAGTAAATTTCACCCTAGCAGTTTGAGTGTATTTTGATAGTATTTTAAACAAAAACATTTTGAATGTCACCTGCCTGTCACAAACGTTGTTTGTTGGCCAACTTCGACAAATATGCTGTAAATTATAGCATATTTACGTGGCAAATTTTTGTAATTATATGAACATAAGACCGCTTTTCACTAATGTTTATTTCTACCAATATTAGGTTCTTCGGATTTTGATGTAGGCAAATTTATTTCTAATACGTCTTAAATAATTCATAAAGTGGACATTTCCGGTGTGATTACAAGCCAAATCCGTATTCTAGGGACAGATATTCAAATACTGGAATAATGGTTAAGTGTTTTCTATCCAGCGTGATAATGAATATTTCCCTGAAACAAATCTCAAGAGAGTAATATTGAAAATTATTCAAACTGTGCTGTCAGAGCACACGAAATGTAGATAAACATGTACATGAAAAGTAATAATTTTGTATCAACCTGAAAAAATACTTAGAAACCAGTAAGAGTTCCGAAGCTTTGTAAGAAATAAGAAATGTCAATTTCTGATAGCCCTAAAAATAGTGAATTGCAAATTCATAACCCAAAAGGCATAGTACGATCCTACTCCTCTCCGGTGGAGTACAACAAAACGAGGCGAAAATGAAATGCTCACAATGAGTGTGTATGTCCTCATTAATAGCACCGTCATTTTTCCATTATCAATGTCCAGGGAAGCAATTCAAACTGGGTGTAAATAACTCATTTATTGAGTCTTTTCGGGTAGACTAAAAATAAATAATGAACAGAAACATCAGTTGTATCTTGCTCATCAAAGACAGGTGACAAAGGAAAACTTAATAATGTTTCTAACTTTGCCCCTCAACTACTATGAAAAAATTAATGAATTAGATTTTTTTTGTCTTACTTTAAATATCGATAAAACTATGAAATAAATACTAATTTACTGATGTAATTCTAAATCTAAAAAAAATAACCAAAAAAAAAAACAAAAACAAAAACAAAACAAAAAAATTTACATTTTCTCTGCCTATCCACTGAATATTTCAGTTACAAAACGACCAAACATAAATTTTAAAAGCATATATTTTATAAGATTAAAGTTCTTTTCAATCATTAGGAATTTCTTTTTCTTTCACACTCAATTTGTAGTTTATATTATTTTGTTAATATTTTATTGTCAAAAATTTTGATGCACTGTATGCGTATTGCTGTAAATCATGCTCATCAATAGTTATCGAAGTCAAAGGCTGGGAAATCCAAAGAAAATCAACTGTTGAACGCAAGTTCTGTCTTCTCAACAAAACACAATGTCTAATTTGGACACTACGAAAATACATGAGTAGACAAAACTTTTGCGGTCTCGGAAATATACTAATAGGATTGTGTTTCTTTATACGTCGAGCTACTCAAGAATTATAGAAACTATCCAAAGTAATGGCCCCTAGATGAACTTAATGACCCGAATCATTTGATAATCTATGTTTACATTTATCTAAAGTCTTTATACGCACTAACTATAAAAAAACCACCTGTTTCAAACAGTGGTAGCAGTATTAAATGTCCTTCTCTGGTGATATTTGCATCAAAGTAGACAAAATAGATCCGTTTCAACCAGTGGATAAAGTTAAAAAATGTAAACAGTCACACAGAGACATGCGAAAAAAAGATAAAATATACGTTTGGAGTGAATGATAATTCTTTACATATAACTTTTGTTTCCCAACATGAGTAATAAAACATAGACAGTAAGCACGTCGACAGTGTTATATTTTAATATATTTATAAAAAACCTGCAAAAAACACTTTAAATTATTTTCAAAATTACTGCGTGCCAAACGTTCTTAAAAGGAAGCGGCCCTTAATCAACTCTTAAAAACTGTAGACACCCTACTGCTAATACATAAGAAAATCATAGACAGCTAAGGTTAAAGAATAATTACTATACGTAAGAGGACCAAAATGTATATATAGAAGAAACAGTCACAGATCAATAGCATAAGACAACCCATGGGGTATTATTTAATTCAAAACGAACAGCATGATGTGCTATACAAGGAGGGCAGAGTCATATTACGTGTTCAGGATACGTGAGCATGCTCTGTTTTATTAATAACTTCATTATGGGCTACCATTATGAGTATGAAAAGTTGTATACCAAAATCAGTTCGAACCCATGAGTCCACTGAAGATGACAAATCCAAGTGTACAAACAGCTGGGATTGCATGAACTCCAAAATTGAATGCGACCAGGTGCGTTGACAGGGTAAGCATCTCCTGCTGTGCATGTATCAACCACCATGCAACCCCAAAATCATATTCTGTAGCAAAGGTCACAAAAAGGTCATGGCACATACGGAAGTAAATACAAATGAACACGTGTAGGATCTACGATGACGAAAATGTATCCGTAGCAAGTTGGGACACTGAAATATTATACCCAAGAAAGTAGGTATAATTTTGGGTAAATAACTGAGTTATCGAGTCTTTTCGTGCAGTTGTATAGAACCAAATAAATATATTTTTGTCTCAATTTTATGTTTATCAAAAGAATATCAATCAACAATTGTAATAGAATTCACATGTATATCATGTCTAACAGATATAAGTAAAAGCGATTATTGGCCATTTTTGTGTAGCAATTGAATACACATATTTTGTCAACTACATTCATTGTTAATCAAGATATTGTTTTCTTGTAAGGTTTGACTTCTTTCTGCATTCCTTGATACTGATTACAGTACGATGTCAAAATGTTATTTATAAATATGTGTCTCAAGTGGCCTATTTTGATTTATATCTTTTTTGTATAAAATGGTTACAAAACTGTACAGCAGTCGGTGTAGAAACGTTCTCATAAGATCAGATATTCCTTTCCCACACTTGCTGATTTGTTGACATATTATTTCCTATATAATGGCAGAAGGAGATTAGCTGCCGCAATGTTGTTCAATTTCTGGCCAACAAATGTGTGAATGGGCTACTTTTCAAAAGTTGAAATATATGAATGATTTTAAATTTTTGCATTTTTACTAGTCTAAAAATGTTTTTTAAACTAAATATTTCCCTAAAAGATGAATTTAATAAGTAGAAATTGGAATGAAAAAAAAATTAATTTGTAAATAGCACTCTAAATTGTCGATGTACAATATGGGCGATATTATAATAGGTATTTTGGATATTAGAAATACACGAGAAGGATTGGTGGGTCTCATATTTCGAACCGTTTTAGAGGCGATAGGATGAATTGAACTGTGCGAGTAGATATAGTTAATTACCTACTAGAACATTCACCCCAAAAACACCGCTGGAAAAAGTTCGTTTTGACACCGGCACTGCCAAATGAGGTTTTGAATGCCACTTGTATATTACGGTTGGACATCCCAGCTATTATATAATTTAACGAAAGTTAGGTTGATTTAACTTACTTTTGCCAAAACTAAGGTTATTTTATCGAAGGTCACATTTTTTCCGAGGAAATAATATTAAGCGTACCTCTTAAGGGGTCTCTCAGTTTGGAAAGAAAAATCTACTGCGTAAAGTACAGAAGTACATATCAATACAGAATTCTAGGAATGGCGAATTTATACAGGGAAGAAATTTTTAAGATGATCATACTCAAAACTGAGACCCCCAGTGAGGAAACAAGTATTTCCCTGAAACAAATAGCATGCGCGTAGTGCGGAAACTTCTATTAAAGCTTATATAAAAGGCGAGAGAAAAACGAGGGAGCAATCAAGAGCGAACAATCCGAGGACATAGGCTGCATCGGGAACGAGAGAGACGAGAACAAACAAACAATACATGAACATGCAACAGTAAACACAACACAGAAAAACTAAAAACGTAGATGAGCAACACGGACCTCACTAAAAACCGGGAGTGAACCTAGGTGCTGCGGAAGGGTAAACAGTTCTTGCTTCTAATTAGACACCAACCGTGTTTCTCATGTCAAGTCCGGTAGAAAGTCATATTCGGTAAGAGGAAAGAACAAAACTACTGCAAAGGACAATTATGTTAACCGCCTCTCATATTTATCCAAAGCAAGAAAATATATACATGAATATACAAGCCAAAGGAGGGCTAAAATAAATGGCAATACAATAAAAAAAATTAACAAGATATATATATATGCACATTACTTGTACTAGTAGCCTTTACACAGTGACGCGATCTTGAATGACCGGTTACTGATCGATAGCGAAATCTGACTGACCGGTGAAGAATCTGAGTTTGCATTCGTATTTGATGAATATGAAATAGAAACATATTTAACGGATAGGATACATCCGTTATTGATGAGTCCTATCCGTTATTGACGCATCGTTTCTGTCATTGCCTTGACAACAGTTAATCGACCGATAATTCATTTAATTAGATGCACAGATCAATGATGGATTAATATACTTTTGAAAGTCCTACACAAAACGAAATTAAATATCATTATATCATACAATTTATAGAACAATCGGCTGTTTATATCGATTTTGATCTCATACGAAACGTACTCTTAATGATAAAAAGACAGTAAATTATTTCATTAAGTTCTGTGGTATATTAGATTAAAATTAAGAATAATTACTAATATTTTTTTTATTAATTTAAATGTATTTAACAATAAATACAATTAAGTGTAACGAAACAGGAATTCTTAAATTTATGTAAAATGAGTGTGACCTATTCCACGGTTTATTCCTCCATCTTTACCCTACTAATTTAATTTAAAAAGTAAGTTTTCAGTTGAATTAACGGTAAAGATAGAACCTACCCCCGAACAAAAATTGAATTTCAGTTTTTCGCTTATGAGGCATTCAAAACCCATACACAACAGATGACAAACAAATCTGTAATTAAAGAATCTCAGTGTACTGCATTTTTATGATCTTTTGTACAGACATTGAAAATTCCTATTAATTTTTAGCTAGAACTTAAGCAAAAACCGTTACTGTGCCATCTTGTTTGTTTATACGAATGAAACGAACTTAACGGTTTGTAATTTATATTTAAAAAATGCTGTGACTAAAGCAATTAATTCGTCAACTACGAATAGGAACCGTCAATAACAAACACAAACCGTAAATTACGCATAGAACCAGTCAGTTACGAATAGCACCAGTAAGTCTCATGTCAGATGAGATAGGACCCGTTAATTATGTTTTCTATTCGTATTTTATTTGACATTTCTAAAGGATTGTTGACTGATCCATAGCTATATTTGACGTACCGATCACATCTGACTAATAGCTGAATTGGTTAATGGCTACTGGTTCAAGGACTGTATGTATTGTCGAAAACTGTACCCTCACAATAATATCAAAATCTTGCTAAATACCCCAACAACACAAAATGTCAGAAGGTCGTTTTTTTGTAAATGCAGAATTTTACGCCATATTTAAATAACACTGTCAAAGTCTATTTCGTTATTTTACTTTCTTTTTCACAACACTGTATATGTGAGTACATATTTGGTATGATTTGATGGTATAATATGTTTACTTTGACAAAAGTACCAACAAAACATTATCTATTCATCTAATTATCAAGTTGAAAGAAATAACTCTTTCAAATAAGATATTTCAGGGGTTTGAAACATAAAATGTACTATAATACTGAGAAGACATTTTAAATTTGCCCCAAACGTGCACTACTAAATACCTTCGCCAGTAGATAAATTTCTTCCGAAAGAAACGCGGAAATATGACCCATCAGAAGTAAGTGTCGTATACGCATTGAAACCAACTGGCTGTCACTTCTGGTACGCTTGAAAGAAATGCATTTTTATCACAGCATCAGTGAGGGTTTAGAGAACGTTGAAACTTCTTCCTTGTAGAAAAAATTCAAAGCCACGATAATGTATTTCACTTTGACGATATTTAACTATTTAGAATAAAATTAATGTAGTGGGGGAAGAAACTTTCTCAGATATTTATATCCCGCATTTGCAGATTATTTACCTCCTCAATTTTTCACTCAACAAAAAATGACAAAATGATATCAAATGGTCAGAAAAATGTTTCATTTGGACACAACAATCTACTTTTTCGAAGAAAACATGAGAAATACATTCATTACTAGGTAGTTCCGGATATCGGAAATATATGAACATGATGAATACGACTAGCTTCTCATGTATATCGAGCAACTCAACCCTTCCATAAACTATTCCTAGTAGTATCCCTCTAGGCTTAATGACCGAAATAACTTGACAATCTATATTTACATTTATTTAAAGTCGTAATACTTGCATACCATACGGATTTTAAAGCGGTCTCAGTGTTAAATGCTCTTCTTGAGTGACCTTTTTAACAAGAAAACTTTTTACGGCTTTTACTCACAAAATGTAAATTTTCATACAAAGAAACACAATATCTGGGTTTTTTTTCAGAAAAGAAACAAAATAACTGGGAGTGAAGGACGTTTTGTAAAATAGAACTTTTGTCTCTCACTTAATTTCATTTACGCATTTTGAACCTAAATTGACGGTATTATAGACAAAATCATCCCCCTGTATGTCTGCTGCTTACATATGGTTAAACTGTACAAAATTCTGTAAGTGTCTGTATAAATGTCCTAACATTGAAGTTCACTGTGATATTTTTAACTACTTATCACTGAAACTTCATATATTAAGTACTAAAAAGAAATCTCTGTAGCTTTGAATATCACCTGCCTGTTGAAAGTTACGGTAATTACCATCATATCGTCATGGCACCTTTTCTTTAATTGTACAACAATAAGCCCCGTTTTCACTAACGTATACTTCTATCAAAATTTGTTGAGATTTTGCTCTACGTACTTCATCAACTTGAAATGAAAATTGCTGCCGTGATTATAAAAGTCAAACTTTCAGATAAGTTTAATAATTCTAGAGGAATTCTTCAGTTTTTATTTAACGAAATAAGCCTTTCAATCAGATGAATATTTCTCTAAAACAAAAATTACGAGAGTTGTGGGGAATTACTGAACTGATAGTACACTGCCAACCAAATTCAGCCGCACATCTCAGTCCACCCTTAGCTTTTCTAGCTGAACAATATGAGTAAAAAATATAAACAGTAGGCACGTGAACAGTTACATCTTTAGTACATGGATGCTAACTTTAAAATTACTTAAAATCAATTAGACTTCCAATAGAACTGTTAAAAGCAAATGACCGTTAATAAACTCATATCAAGCTATGTTAACCACTGTTTAGCACCCACAATACATTCAACAATTTACAGGCAGCACAAGCATTAACAGTAAGTACTAAGGTAAGAGGGCAAAAGAGCAAGTATTATTCGACAAAATCACAGATCAAGTAACAAGATAAACCATGGAACTTTTTTACCCATAAAGAACAACAAATTACCGTACAAGTAGTCTAGAGTGAATAAGGTTCTCAAGATGAGTGGATATTATCTATCAATAACGCTATTAGTAACCGACCTTCGGATCAACTACCACACAAGGAGGCAAGAATGATATCAGTTGCTTAGGATAATCAGAAATTATCCGTATCTAGCTGAGCTGAATAACCGGAACTATTGACGATCTACTTTTAAACTTATTTAAAAAGTTTATGCGTATTTGCATGTAATATATAAAAATGTTGTGTGAGCGTTAAATGACCTTCTCGGGTAACTACTTTATTGTGGTGGAATTCACAATAAGTAAACAATCACAACGAGAAATGTACTATGATCCTTTTAAAACATATAAAATAAAGAGCTTTTGTTTCTCAGTACATTTAAACCTAATTGTTTTTTTAAATCTAACTTGAAAGTGTTGTATACAACAACGTATTCGACCCCCTATGTCAAAGGCTTACATTGTTTGAAATTGTACAAAAGTCTATATATCTGTAGCGTCCTAACAACTGCGTTTATTTGTAAAATGCGTCTATACAGCTGAAGATTAAACTTAAGTTCGTTTGATATCACAGAAAAACCCCATTCTAAACTTCCTACTAGTTAGTCTTCATTGTCGAATAAGCATTTAAAATTGGGAAAATTTGAATGTCTCTTGCATTTTAAAACAGTTGTTGACCACTTTTGCCAGCTATGTTGTAAGTTGCAGCATACTAACATGGCAAAATTTCTGGAATTGTATGAAAATAAAGCCGGCTTCTCACTAACGTGTTATTGTACCAAATTTAGATTCTTCTGAAGACAAATCTATTTGTCATACTTAGATGATACATCAACCAAGAACAAAAATTTCTGGTGTGATTACAAAAGTCTAGTAGCCCATAGATCGAGATGTCACATACTGAAGTAATTTCCACTCTCAAGAATTCAGTTGAACAAATTGCAGGCAGCTTAAGTTAAAGGGACAGGAAATAGTAAGAAGATTACAGATCAAGAACACAACTAGAATGGAACATTTTTATTTAAATCAAAAGAGAACAACAGCAACCACTGTGGGATGCATCTAAAGACACGTGGTACTTTGGCTCGTCGAAAAAAATATACCAACTAAAGTACAAATATCTAACTGAATGCTTCTACAAATACCTGCTAAAAGAAAGAATTAAGAAAATAATATACAAATATAGTTTAGTTTTATACATAACCCCCAGAAAATACAGGTCAATTTTGATACCTTCCACAAAATTTAAGTTTAAAATTTGTACTACAATAAACTAGTACAAGTTTATGTTTCTTACATATACGAATTTACCTTCTCCTGTTGAGATGTATTATAATAAAAGATGGGAATGATACCATGTGCTTTGGAGGAGTGAGAATCTAACGTCTTATTAATAACACCATCATATGCTTCAGCTATGAATATCCAGTGAAGTTAGTAAAATTTAGATTATATAACCCTGACATCGATCTTTTCAAGGAGGGTAAAAAGTAATTGATGAATATAAATGTATATTCCAATTTTATTTTCATCAAACGAAAATCAATCAATAATTGCACTAGATTTCACAACAGTGTCGTATTTCACGGATATACCGATAAAGTGTTACAGGCAAAAATAAATGAAAACTAGAATATTTTAGAATCGTTTTCTTACTTCCAAGGGGGTAAATTCTGTCAAATGATGTAATTTAGAGGTCCCAGTATAAATCTAATAAAATACCGAAAGTACATTAAGTTTTCACTGCCTATCCACTTCCCACTACTTCCATTCCAATATTATACATGTAGGTATCTCGGGATAAAATATATAGTACTGATTTCAATATTTTTTGCAATTTCAAAATGACTACGAAAAAATAAACTTCATGACAAAAGTTATTATACTGAATTCATCGTTACCTAAATTATATATTAAATGGTCAAGCTGTTTTATTTTTGTACAATCTAACTGTTTGAAAAAAATTTGGTAATACATATGTAGATAGATATTAACGGATATCGGAAATATACGAATGTAGGCTATGGTCCTGTATATATCGAGTAACACTATCCTTCTAAAAACAATCTATTGTAAGTTGTCTCCCTCTTGGCTAACAGAAATTACTTCACGATCTATATTCACAGTTATTTAAGATCTTAATACATATCATAGCTATTGTGAAGCGGTGTCAATGATAATTTTCCTTATTTGTGATATTTTTAACAAGTACAAGTTTTTACAGCTTTTGAATTCACAAAATAATTGTCAAACAAGCAACTCAATATCTTTTTCAAAAAAAAAAAATGGGAGTGAAAGACATTTTGTTAAATAGATCTTTTGTCTCTCACGTAATTCACTTACGCATTTTTAACCTAAATTGATAGCATTAGAAATAAAAGACATCAATCCAATATGTCTGCTGTTTACATAATGTGAAACTCTAAAAAATTCTGTATGTGTCTGCAGTGTCCTAATATATGAGTTCACTGAATAGATCACTTCTTACTGGAACTTCAAATATCGCGCGCTGTAACGAGATATCTGTAGTTTTGAAAATAACCTGCCTGTTGAAAATGATGATAATGAACTTTGGCAAATATATTGTGAATTGCAGCTTACTGGCATGGCAACTTTTTTTTGTAATTGTACGAAAATAAGACCTGTTTATATCCACCAAAACTAGCTTCTTCAGAGTGTGCGAAGGAAAATTTATTTATCATATCTTTACGTGATTTTCAATTCCAAATGAAAATTCCTGATGTGATTACATCACTTTAATATTCTAGAGATAGATATTTTATATGTTAAAGTTTAAAGTTTTTTCCTTTCTTTTTTGAAAACGACATAAGCCTTCCATTAAGGTAAATGTCCCCCTAAAACATGTACAACGAGAATAGTGGAGAATTATTGAACTGATAATATGACAAGCGAAATGTGGCGGCATATCTATTTCAACCCTTATCTATTTACTTGAACAATATGAATAAAAATTAGGCACATGAACAATTACAGCTTTACTACACAAATTTTAAAATTACTTCAAATCAATGAAACTTCCAAACAATTGTTAAAAACAGGTAAATACGCAAGTATCAGATTAGAAAACCGCAGACTGGGACATGTGTAATCCAGAAACAACAAAATGAACTACAACACAAGGAGACAAGAATTATATCAGGTGCTCAGGATGAGTGAATATGTCCTGTCTTACTCATAACATTAATAGTAAACCCCTCTTCGGGAGCAACTACCATAAAAGGGCAAAAGTGATATCAGATGCTCAGTATAATTTATTATACCATTCCTTAATAATAACACTATCTTGAACTTCCGTTATTAATGTTCACTATTAAAAGTCATAACAGGAATAAATAACTCCGTTGTCGATTCCTTTTGTGGGAGTTCGAAAAATAATTGACGAAAAAAAGCCTAATTTATCTTTTTCGAACAAATATTACTCAATATTTGCACTAGAATTCAAACTTAGTTTTTCAACAGATATTTGCAAGCGATTATCGGGAATTGTTCGTATAGCAATTAAATACACTTATTTTGTCCGCTATCATTTAAACATTTTTTATATCGTAGGATCTCGTAATCTTTTCTACATCTGTTGGTACGGATTATACTACTAGGTGAAACTGATTTCTTAAATGAATGTCTCAAGAAACAATTAGATGACACAAATTGATCTTACCTTACTTTATTGTCGGAATTTAATTCACAGTCTATTCTAATCTAATGTTACGCTCCAGTGTCTTAAATCAAACTAGTTTTAAACGA
Organism: Lithophaga antillarum; assembly: GCA_028566495.1. Classification (NCBI taxonomy): domain Eukaryota; kingdom Metazoa; phylum Mollusca; class Bivalvia; order Mytilida; family Mytilidae; genus Lithophaga; species Lithophaga antillarum. Next base: position 15,705 of record JAOXYI010280513.1, read on the forward strand.
TTTATGTTAAATGTCCCTCTCAAGTCACAACTATTTCTGACGTGGAAGAAAACCGCATGTTATTCTCTAAATACAAATAAACAAATATTAATTAGAGAACGGTAGAAAACTAAATAATTTTGAAAATATCACAGCCCGAGCGTTAAAAAAACAACAACAACGCCATTGCCAAATAAGAGAAGTGTAGAATCCCATGGAATGTTTAAAAGATCACAGTCATGGCAACACGACAACACCAGCACAAAAATACACAATTTGAGAACAATGGACTACAAAGGAGTGATCAGCACAACATGATTACAAATATAATACACACTCAGCCCTATATATTAACAAGATAACACCTATGGAAGTATGTTTAGGACACACATTTATTGTTTTTCCACTTTTAAATATCTCGAGCGCTCGACATAATATCTCGAGGGCTCGACATAATATTTTGAGCGCTCGACTTATTACCTCGAGCGCTCGACATAATAATAATAAGTCGAGTGCTCGCGAAAATAAGTCGAGGCCTCGAGATATTATGTCGAACCCTAGAGATATTATGTCGAGCGCTCGAGATATTATGTCGAGCACTCGAGATATTTAAAAGTAGAAAAAAATAAATGTGTGTCCTAAACATACTTCTGTACATACAATGTACTTTATGATACATGTATGTATCAAAAAGCAAAAATAATGCACACTGTATTAAATCTTGTAAGAAATCTACTTGAAACTTGAATTGTGTTTTTATCTTTTCTACATATGCTGTATTTGAAAATAAATGTGTACATATATTTGCTTTGGAGCTGTTTTTGATTTTATTAGATACATACAAATGAATATCTTTTACATATAAAATTTACTTCTTGATAACAGATAGAAAAGGTTGGTCAGTTTAGAACAAACCAGTTTTGGATTGAGATTGGACATTTGGAAATGATCAAGACATTAGATGAATACAAAAGCTTTAAATCAGCATATTACCAACCACACTGTGAGATTAGACCAGTTACTAGAGGTATGTAAATCCTAATTATTTTATTTTAAAAAAATTTTTGACTGGAGATATCAAACCATTTTCACATTAACAATTAAACATGAAACAATCATATCAAAGCAAGACAATGCAAACTTCATCAAAGAAAGAAATGAAGTTCAAAATTAAAAGAATTCAAGGAGAATATCTAGGAGACATGGTGAAAACTTTAGCACATAAAAGGGAATTTGTTTTGCACGAAGTAAAACATTTTTAGCTCTCCTGACCCGAAGAGTCATGTGAGCTACTGCCATCATTTAGCGTACATCCGTCTGTCATCCATCGTTAGCTTTTCACATTTCCATCTTCTACTTAGAAACCACTAAGAGGAATGGAACCAAACTTGGCAGGAAC
>JAOXYI010280514.1:0-10575 GCA_028566495.1 Lithophaga antillarum
GGACTATGCACTTCTATAGTGACGTCATTTGTGACGTCATATGTTACTATATATATACTAGGAATCCAATAGGGCTGCGCCCATACAACCGCGGGGACTCACTTCCGGTTGCGCATGCGCAACCAATCCGTCCAAGATGGCGGACACCCTTCCTCCATTCCGGTCACTTCCGGTCACGTGCACTTCCGGTCGCAATGCATTCTGGGGGGCTCCATCCGCTGCTCCTGCGCTGCTCCTTCACTGCACCTCCGCCTGCTCCACCCAAATGATAACTGAACTGTTCCCCTTCGTTGTTGCTAAGGGCGTTGCTAGGGACCACTTCCGGTCATGCGTAGTAATCTACTTTCGGTCAGGTTACTTCCGATTCCGGTCACGTTAATTCCGGTCACGTCACTTCCGGTCGCAGTGCATTCTGGGGGAGGTCCACACTGATCCTGCACAAAATACGACTTGAACTGTCCCCCCATACTGCTTACAATAATACATTTTTTAAAAAAGATACGCAATTTTGGTAACACTTTATAAACCTGGTTGTTATGGACTAATAAAAAAAATAATATTTGTAGGTAGGTGTTTTCAATTTTAAAGCTGGCAAACTCAGTTTCGATAAAAGGTACCCAAAAGAAACAACGCTAGAAACAAAAAAATAGACATGATAAGAAAATGAATTTACTGATAGTGTTTTATGTTCAATGTTATAACAATATCTGTCTTGTGTAGTTACAAGGGAATTCAGTCTGCTTTTCTTTATCGCAAATAAAAAAATCTATTGTCTGTTTTTGGAGTAGGCATCAGCGATCACCAAACAGGAAATAAAAATTTAAAAAAGACATAGCGAAAGCGCAAATCGTGATGTAGAAATGAAGAACACATTACTTGGGATATATGGTGTAAGAACTTTTTCACTACAATATCCCTGTTTAACCGTCAAAAACGTAAAACACGTGATAAGTATGAGATTAAGTATTAAGCAGAACATATGGTGTCGAATTCAAAATATACGCCTGGAAACAAACAAATTACCTTAAACCTTAAACCTTAGACCTGAATAATGGGACACCCGAAAAGTATTTCAAAAGAAAAAAAATCGGTCAGTTATTTTCAGTATAGACATAAGAAATAACAACTAAGACAAAAAGATGTATTTGAAATTTTCATCCGCAGTAAGATCATACGAACTCGAATTTATGTAAAATATTAAATCCATATCTATAGATATGCATTTGATACTTTTCAATCGGGTTCCTCAAGGGTATTTTGTGGGGCTCCAAAGAGGGGGTTACTATAGCATCCTATGGGAAAATACAATTTTTACAAACAAAGTGTAATATTTTTATTCTCAGCAGTATTATTGGGCTGATCCTCCCCAGACCCAGCCGGGTTAGGCTGGGTAGGGGAACCCCTGTCCATTTTTAATGGGGGTCTTTAAGAGACTTTGGGTCATTTTAAAGGTGATACGGACCAAAATTGAATTGAGGTGTATCATGTGCCCCAAAAAATAGAAGCATTACGTTTCGTAGCCTGTTTACCCTTCCGGAGCACCTAGGTTCACTCCCGGTTTTTAGTGGGGTCCGTGTCGCTCATCAACTTTTTTAGTTTTCCTGTGTTGTGTTTTCTGTTGCATGTTCGTGTGTTGTTTTTTCCCGATGTTGCCTGTGTCCTCGGATTGTTCCACCTTGAATGCTCCTTGGGTTTTCTCTCGCCTTTCTCATTCCTAAAATGAATTATAATGGGCTGTCCGTTCTGTATTTCATCATTATTATGAGATTATAGTGGTCACAACGTTATAGACCTTGACCTCCCAATCCCCAAACACTTAAAGATTGTCCTGCATCCATAAATGATTAAATTATATATATATATTTTATATTTTATATATTTAGGCAATGAGTTTAAAAGACCTGATGAAATTGTTAGTGCGATTTGAAATCAAATAAATTGGGGTTTTTTCTGCCCAGGAATAATTTTCCTAAGAATTTATAGCTAGACCAGAAATTCTTCAGTGTGCATTTTACCGAAAGAATATTGTGATCTTAAGTTTATTCGTTAACTTAAGTACTTATTAAGTTTGAAATCTTTTAGTTGAATGCAATTTCAGTAACGGAATGTGGTTTTCTACATGTTTTAGTTGCCTTGATGTTATTTCTGAAACCCTAAAAGTAGATATATGCCTCTTCTGACTGATACCCTAATTGCGAAGACGTGAAAGTTCTTGAGTTATGGTGCAGAAATAGCTGTACACAAGATGATAAATGAGGGTCTATAATAAATCAATATGTTTTTCTTTAATTGCAAATAAGTTTTTATATGATGAAACACAAAATGATTCAGACTATTTTATATCATGAATAGATTCGTCAAGTAATACATGGATCATAGCTGTAGTTGTCGTATTGGTACTGTTATTAGCTATAGCAGGCGTAGTGGCCTGTGTTTCCTGGTGGAAGAAAATGAAAGGTCGAACACGTGTTTCCAAAGTAGGTAAGTTCATATCCGGTATAGTAAAGGTAATTATTGCATGAAGTTTGGAGCAAAAGAACATAAAAAAGATTCCCCAAAACCAACGAAATAATATAGTATCACATGTACCACAGTTAATTTGAGGCACCATATGCACATTGCATCAATTCATGACTCATTAGTGGTGGAAACTAAATATTTGGAAATCAAACGAAAATCAAATGCGGAAAGCAGAAAAGCCAAAGGGTACAACCAAAACCAGCCAAGGATACCTTTCCAGTAGTGAGATAAACTTTTGTTTCTTGCATCTTCGTGCAAATCAAGTCCAGTGCGAGATTATTTCAAAACCCTTTAATTCTTTTTTATTTCAATATTCAGAAAAGATACTGAGGCACAGGAATTAAAAATAACTATACTTGTACGGTCATCATAAATACGACGCCACTGAATTACATTTTCCTTTTCTTTGAACCTAGAATATAATGATTTTGTTTAATTTGTACAATGTAGAGTTTGAAAGTTGTTTCTCAGTGTACTAACTAACATACGCTGTTGTGTCAGCTATGACGTCATAGCTACGTACCAACCAATATGAACTTCGAATATTCTGAATTAGGACGAACTTTTTCGTTTTAGAACACGTTACTGTATGTGCTAACTCTAAAGATATCAAAGAAAAAAGAAACCGACATGACCAAATGTGAAAACTCCAGATTCTCGTCATTAGGGAAATACGAAGAATATATAATTAAACACTATAATATCTAGCTAAACTATCTCCTATATATTGCGGTACTATTCCCATTTTCATATCCCAGGTTAAAAAGACTGTATAGAGAATACATGTAAAAACAACTGAAAACAAAATCAGTTAAGCAACCATGGCTCATGAAATATCAAAATAACACATCTGAACTGAGTCTGCATTCATTGATAAACAGTCATAAATGATTGCTAAGTTCTGTTTTCTATTTATTGTAGTGCCGATGCGTAGAAGGAGAGTTATATTTGATATACGTACAGCACTAACAGCAGGCATGGGAAGTTCCAGACGACGTCAAAAATCTTTTATCCGACAGCAGGGGAGCGATATTTTGATAGTGAACCATGACACTTCAGTTAAAGAAAAAGACGATGAAATAGTAGTAACGAATCAAGTGGAAGAACCGCAGGTAGAAAGTATCACAGAGGACCAACAGATCAACAACCGTGATTCGCCTACCACTGACACAGCATCCGATCAGATTAGGGGAAATGACACAATACAGCCTTCGACATTATCAGAGCAAACTTTACCAACCGAAAATCAGTCATATATTAATACCGAAACATTGTTAAAACAAACTCTGCCTACCGAAAGTCAACTACATATTAATACCAGTAATACCGAAGCATATTTTGATAGTACAAATTCTAAAACAACAATTGAGCCGAGTGTAGACAGTCAGGTGTTAATGAAATCCACAACGTCAAACAATTTGCCAACTCAGGAAGAAACAAAAAATGTAAATACATGTACATTTAATAATGTTGTAGGTTCTTATACAAATTTTAATCAGAAAAAATCCAGCGAAAGCGAGCCTCCAGTTCCCAGACATGTTCTGTCAGACACGAAAGAAATACAGAATGAGACAAAAACTGAAGATGACCAAGTAACTGTAATCAAAGACGATGCAGATTTTATGGCAGACGAACAGCGTGTGGTCGTGGACGATTCAGATTTACAGAACGTACCTAAATTAGTAACCGGTGAGAAAAATCATAATGCACCGATCTATGATGTACACAGTGTGGCAGATACTGTGAAATCAAATACAATAACTTATCCACAGAATAAAGGCAAAACAGAGCATTCACCACAACCTAAAGAGATATTACATACCAACGGAAATGAACAAAATCAAAACAAAGGAGAAACAAAACCAAACGTTAATAAGGTTCCTGATACTGATATCATACTGAAGTCAATGCTAACAGATCAACCACTTTCATCGGCAAAACAAGGCAACGAAAGCTGTGATGAAAATAATAAAGACGTTACATCACATTCTGATCAGAATCTTGCCGATAAGGCAACATTAGTAGCATCACTGACAACCAATCAGCCTTTGTCAACCACAAAATTAAACAAAAAAGTCGTTACCTATGGCAACGAAAAGGTTATTGATGAAAAGAATAATAAGACAATGGTTGATCAACGCTGTGAAAATGAGGGAATTGTCCGTCCAACGTTAACTAGTGAAAAGCGATCTGTAAAGGACCAGACCCAAAGGACTACTAAATCACGTGAAAATAAAGCCAGTACGGGATACTCTGAAAATAAAATCGATCCGGAAACATTAATTGAAAAAAGGTATAAATCCCCGATATCAAACAGAACCTTACAAAATCAGAAGAAAGTGAAGATGCGGATACAATTAACGAAAGCCAAATCGCCATTTGCAGCACCAAGTAGACCAACTAAACGAAAGTGAAAATGTAAACAATTTTAACTATAGAAATTTACAACTAGAAGAACAAAAATGAACATATATTGGTTGACGTTAAAGTACAAGTTACTTAATAGCATTTTGCTATTCTACCATTGTTTACATGACTGTGAATAATGTTAATTATTTATTACAGAAGAGCGGCGAGCGCAGGTCTAGTAGTTCCTCGACTCCTTTCAGAACTTTTAGGGTACATAGATTGTGTAATCTGCAATTCCTACAGTTTTCGTGCAATGTACTTCAAATTTTGCACAGGTATTGTGGGTGAATTGATGTTTACCTCATATCTTCAGAACTTTTGGTGAATTTTTTTCTCTGATTTTCCATACATTACGTGGAACTTTGTCAATTTTATTGTCTGAAATAGTAGAGTTGCATAGTTAGTGTCATCTGTAACTCCTACAGTTTTTGTTCACTGTACTTCAAATTTTCCACAGGTATTTTGGCTGAATTGATGATGTACACTTTTTATTTCAGTAATTTGGTGAATTTTTAATCTGATTTTCCATGTGTGGAACTTTTTGTTTTCTGAAACAGTAGCGGTACAGGTACATACTTTGTGTGTTTGTGTAATCTGTAACTCCAACAGTTTTTGTTCAATTTAATTCAGATTTTGCACATATATTGTGGGTGAATTGATGATGTGCACCTCTTATTTTCACAACTTTTAGTGAATTCTTTTCTCTGATTTTCCACATGTGGAACGTTGTCATTTTGTTGTCCGAAACAGTAGCAGTACATTGTTTGTGTAATCTGTAACTTCTTCAAGTTTTGTTTAGTTTAATTCAAATTTTGCACTTGTATGTAATTGTACATCCCTACGTCTCAATCAATGACATTTGGCGACGCAGGTCCAGACCCGGTATTGATCTTGTTTCTTTTTTTTTTATAAAAACAACCGAAAAATTGTAGCTGCATATCGGCACAGCCATAACCTCCGTTATGTTTTGTTTTTCATGTTGTCTTTAGACAATTGTTCCGTACTCCAACTTCGCTTTCACTCACATATTTCACTAAAATACGGGAGTACGGAGTTAGTACGATGTTTGTGGTTGGACCGAGAAAGTTCCGCGATTACGCGCTACATTGGGACATCCTGGTATTTAATGTCGTCAGAGGGAAGGCACGTTTATTTTATTAAGAAAATATACAAAGATATATAAATTTTGGGACATCGTAAGTACATGGATAAATTGTCCCACATGAGGCAAATTTAACTACCTATATAGGAAAATGTTAGATTGTACAAAATCTTTCCTATTTTCTTGATAAAGTTATTGCCCCTCTGTTCTTCATGACTCTGCAAACCAGGACTTTCAAAATGACGTCATAGAATGCGTCAAAGTAATCAATGCTTAACTCCGTACTCCAGTATTGTAGGACGATATTGCTTGTGTTCAAATACGAGCCGTCCTTAGTATTGTGGGGTTTTGATCCTTACTATTACCGTTATGACTGGTTGAAGAAGGATCACATTTTTAAAGTATTAAGAATCAGATAATAATATATATATTGTAATAATATTGGAAAATCATTTTACTCTCACGTGTAGAATAAGAATTTTCAAACGTCATCAAAACATTTTATGAATTGTACTCATTCACTGAAATGTTTCATTAAAATTTTGCAATTTGAGAAAATCAATTTTTTCCGTAACAAAACCGGTAGTTACAAAAAGTTTGAATTTTTCAATAATCCAGTGACAGACAGATTAAATTGTCTCTGTTCGGTTCGTACAGCTGAGTTCAGTAATTTTATACCTTGCCAACTTGCTGTGGCCGTATGATGATTTTCTGTATGGAATTCTTCATTTATAAATCATTCAGATACTGATAGAGAATATCGAATATAGAAGGACTGGGGATATGTTCTAATGTTTGGGTTCAATTATTTCAGGTCAAGATATTCCTTTAGAAACTGCGTTATTGCTGCCTGCAGGTGATGTAGCTTACAGTTTGGCCTGGAGTTATGTTGCCAATTATCTGAACAAGGCCTTACCAGGTAACGGAGTATAAAAGCATTTGATTTGTATGAAAGCCGACTATGGCCATATTGTGTTTTTTAACGTTCCCGTCTTGCCATTTAAAAAAAATGTTTCTTTTCTTTTTTTTTATAATATTGTTTGCATTTAAACAAATATCTTGATCTCTGTCTTCGCTATAATAAGTTAAAGAGGGATAATATTATAACGAATTACTATCCCCTTTTAGTTTATTCCGATAGAGCTTCATGAGACGTCAAAAATTTCAGTTGGCTTTTAAACGACAAACAACCACTGGTTTGAAAGAAGCCTTTCCATTTAATTTATAATGTGATAACCATTTTGTTTCCACGCTACACTTTAGTAAACTTTCATGTAACTCAACACGATGAGCATAGAGAAAGTACATATTAAACGATGTAATAAAATATTTCACTTGTAGATCACTCGGAAGATAGAATAGCGTTTTCCGATATCAAACCGAATTAAAACGGTTTGATTTTATAGAAGCCTGGGTGGCCGAGTGGTTAAGGTCGCTGACCTATTACTACCATCCTAACACCACTCTTGTGGGTTCGATTCCTGCTCCTCCTCATCATCTGTTAAGGTTTCCGGACACCTACCCAAGGTCGAGGTTTCACCGGTTCAGGTGGATAGCTGTCTGGACTTTCCTTCCCAGTAAGTCTGGTATTCACGATATAGCTGAAAAAATGCTCAACGTGACAACCCAACCAAACCCCACGATCTGATTTTATATGGCTGAATACTACATGACTGATAAAAAAGGTCTAAATTAGGAGAACAGATTAATATTAACGTATGATACCAATTTCAGTGCGCACGAAACGTGTTTCTGGAATAACCTTCATCAGGTACGCTCGAGACCAACAATATTGGGAAGCTAAATACATTAACGATTGGAAGCATCAAAACCAAAAAAGACCTAAACAGAAGAGCCAAAACCGTCTAAGGTCAACTATGCCTGAGGGAGTTGTAACCTTAGTTTTAGTACAATTTCACAATTTATAAACTGAAGATTTAGAGTCAAAATGTATCATTTAAATCATGCCAGTGTCGAAGCAAACTGCGCTTAATCAGCTGATATTCTATCATTAACCAATCATATGATGTCATATATATTTTAATCTTTTCCTAAAAATCTTTCAAAATGAAACAAAATGAAATTTTGATGTTCATCTTTGTAATTTGCGAATAATGCTATTAGTATTTCCTTTGAAGAAACATATGCATAAAACGAATACATTATTTTCCAGTATACACACTGTATTTTCTAAATGGTTTCTTTAAAGGGCTTTACGCAAACAGACCAGCAAACCAGTAAGTAGCTATGTTTTAATCACAGGAAGATACCATTCCATGAAAAAGAGGTATGATTTTACGCACATTTACATAGTATCTTAGGTTTTTCTTACCACTGAAATACCAATGAACCTCCATCGTGGCGTCCATATTTTGCCAGTACAGACAGGATTTCCATTCGTCAACCTGCATGCCTCTGATGGTAGTCCTTCCCATATACTGTTCATTAGTACCGTTACCGAAGCGAAGAGCACCATATGCGCTGAACATCCTACCAACTTTTGGGTTGGTTGAACTTGTTTTGAAGCCAAACAAGAAGTTGCTACTGGAAGAACTAAGCTGATCTACCGAACACATCCCTTTTTCAACAAAAGAAATATATAATTACTTAAAAAATTCATGAGTCGCACGTTAACTTCCTCTGTCTAATATTTGTGCGTGCGTTGCAAATTTTTCTTGGCTGGTAGAAACCGTCCAGATGGAATTGTTACAAGGTATCTAGCAGATCTTTAAATGTTACTAGCAAGTAACAGGTACGTCTAGTAATTAGAAACAAGTTTAGTATTGTATCTGACATAAACCCATTTTAGTGTTATTGAACCATTTATCTTGCTCAAAATTCATTACTTGGTCCTATGCGGCCGAGTGATTAAAGTCGCTGACTCATGACAACACGCGTACAACAGCTGTTGTGGTTCGAGCACCGCTTCGCTTCAGGTGTTAAGATTTCCAGACACCTACCCAATGTTGGGGGTTTAACCACTCAGTTGGATAGCTGTTCGGGATTTCCTCCAGCATTTAAGTCTGGTAGTCACGACACAGCTGAAAAAATGCTGAAAGTGACGATAACCCCCCCCCCTCCAACAACAAGAAGCTAACCCCACGCAACCCAAATTCATTATTGTACTAATAAACCACTTATATTATTCCAAATTCATTATCGTATTATTAAACCAAGCATCTTACTCCTTAACATGTACTATTTATTATACATGTTAAAATAATACAAGATTGTGAAGGCGGAAGACTTGAGTTCGAACTTATTAAGATAGGCACAGTCCATTCCTTGCTATCTCCTTTCAAATATGAGAAGTACACCTTTTAGACTCAAGGATTTAAATAAGAATTTTTGCTTACATTAACGTTTGTGTGCACACTGTACATCAAAGTTTGATGCCATGAGTTAAGGTTTGACTTCACCCTACTAAAAATTCTTTTTACATAAAATAAAACAAAGTAGTCGTTGAAGCTGAGATTGAGCTTAAGTTTCGATATATAGCCAATAAAAAAACACGGTTCTTCGTTTGAAACCATTTTTGTGCTCATTGTAAGTTAAGTATAGTAAATAACCATACATATATTTTGATAACTCAGATTTGAGATAAACGGAAAGCAATATGTTTTAATAATTTTTGTTTAAATTATCGTTTCCAAGTTTTGATTAGCCGAATCCAAGATTAATCTAATAGTAAGACTTGCTAACAAAAGTCTCCTGACAACAGGAATATCTGCATTTTGTCATCTACTCAGAATTCGCCATTGCCTTCTACGTACCTGTCTGTGCCTCAACTGTGAGAAGTTCGTTGGTCGCGTAGCTGTAAATACCATAGGCGTGGAAACCCAGTTCCCATTGGTGAACTGCTGCTCTTTGGTTTTGGAAATCAAAATATTCCGTATAATCTGTTGTATAGTTTCTGTTCTGAATATTGCACTCTACAGTTAATCGGTATGTTTCTGATAATGTTGGTTTCTTTGGTGCTTTAGTAGAAAAATAAAAATATACAGTGAATTATATATCAGAACATTTCATCAGGAGTAAGAAAGATCATGGACCAGTTGCTCAGATGATCTTGCAACGCTCACCCAATGTTAAACTTCCACGTTACTGGAAGTTGAAATAGTGTAGTCCGTATTTTAGTTTTCGTGTATCTCACAGCTCACATCTGTACGTTTTCCAAGTAGAAACAAGATTTCATTCCAAATATTAAATATCTAATGTCTACCACTTGTCATTTTTCAATTAATTTATTGTAAAACTTTGGCTACCTTCATTTTATGAAAACAACCATGCTTCATGCCAGATATATAGAATAACGGCTGTTTTGAAGGTTGAGATGGAAATTATCAGCAGTATCGCAGTGAGCCCGATAGGGCGAGCTTTGATACTGGTGATGATTTTCGTCGAGACCTTCAAAACTGCCGTTATTGTTTTTATCGGCAACGTCACAGTCAGTACGACATCACGTCTCCAATGACAATGTCTGATATTTTTCAGTATCACGGCAGTACGAAGATACTGACAATATCAGTCTGTAAGATCAAAGG
>JAOXYI010280624.1:0-10575 GCA_028566495.1 Lithophaga antillarum
GTGAAAGGACATCATCTATATAGCGGAAGCTGAAATTAAAGGTTTGAGCTAATTTTCTGTCTTTTTTCTGGAGTAGCACATGAAGGAAGTCTGCATCATTTGAGTGTAGAAACAAATCGGCAAGGAGAGGAGCACAATTAGTGCCCATAGGGATACCGATAATCTGTTGAAACACCAGTCCACCGCACTGGACAAATATGTTATCGATAAAAAAATCTAACATTCTAAGACAAAGTAAGTATTATCTCTACCTGATACTGATATCTACGTTCTCCGTTTTTTCTTTCAAAAGCAACGCTTAATCAAATCATCTCCAACTTACAGCCAATTGTCCCACTTCAGGTGATTCAAGTCCAAGTTACGCCTTATACAAAGCCTTGCTAACAAGTTTTTTTAATTATTTTGTAACATCTTTCTTGTTAAATCTGGCACATATTTTACAAGCACATTCTTAATGTACAAACGTACTAGAAGCTTCCGTAACTGCTTTTGTATTGGACATTTTCATTGGTCACCACTGCAAATAGTGAACACAAAACGGATGGGAGCGATAACGGAAAACCGGCAATTTGTAAACGTAATCTATCAAGGGTTTGTGGGGAACGAAGTGGACTCAGAAATCCTCGACTTGGGAAGATGACTCTTTAGGATGTGTGCTGTTTATTAAGCATTTTCATAACTGATTTTATTTGTTCTAACCTCGAATTTTCTCATGTTCACACATTAAAACGGAATTTAACATTTCCAAATTTCTATATTTTAAACGAGATATAAACACCAGGTTTCTAAGGGTAAAATGATGTGTTTTCATGTTATTTGTTAAATAATTGTGTTTTTCCTATTTGATTGTACTGTGGTCTTTGTGTAAAATACGGAAGCGCTTCATAGTAAAATAATGGTCATGTGGAGCCATGTGCATAGGCGAAAACGACTTATTTTTGCAATGTATCATTTTCTTTAAAAAAAAAAAGAAAAAAAAAAAAAAAAAAAAAAAGGAAATGGGATACCTAAAATTTTGTACGTGGGGAAATTTAATTGGGAAATAAAACTAGTTCCAACTTTTAACCGAAAATGTATTGTCAGAAGTAGCCCTAACGTACTATTCTATTACATATATACATGTACCTTGACCGCAAACAATAGCTGGTAGTTTTCTCGAACACACATCATACTTTCGTGTCAGATCTTTCGTACTGCTGAATTTTCCCGTCATACAAGATACAACACGACGCTTGTCATCTGATTATGAAACAAAAGCAATGCATGATTTTAGTAATACGTTTTAAGAAAAGTGTTCATTATGACAAATTTACCACAAAAAAACATTTTATTTAAAAATATATTATTGTATTGCTTTTGTTACATACTCTTCCGAAATTAAGAAAATGTTTCTTTAGTGTATTTTTGTGTTTTTAGCATTTGTTTAAATTGTGTTTTGTCGCAATACCAGACATTGTAAATAAGTTGGTATTAATTTTAAAGAGCATATTCAATTTTTAAATTTTAACTCCTTTTTGAAATTTTGTAAGTTACTGTCTTCGATGAAGGATTAAGATGATCTTAGATATTATAAATGAATTGGTTCTAGTTTAAAGAGTATGATCAATGTTACCTCCTTTTCGAAATGTTCTAGGATACTGTCTTCGATGATGTGTTGACCACATAAGAGATCGAGTTCTATTTTGGTTTCCACTTTCCAGACAGAATTGACTGAAGTTGGATATTAAAGCAGAGTTTCTAATCGTACAATTGTTTTCGGCATCCAACCATTTTGTAGAATAATTCCCTTGAAAACCATCTCCTGCAAGGACATTTGTTAAAACGTACCTGTAGACGTCAGTAGTAAAAGTATAAAAAAAACCGGATTATCATGTGCATTCTTTCCAATCAGAGATATAGACAGGAAAGGGGATGGTAATATACTCATAACACTGGATAAAACACCACTATTTAGCGCCTGTGCCAAGTCTGGTTCTATTTCTTTTCGGCAGAGGAGGAAGGTGGAGTAGTTGATATCCCACAAAATCGGAACTTTTCATTTTATGAAATTTATTCTAAACCTTGCTTTAGAGTGAACTACAATAAATTTCATAAAATGAAAAGTCCCTGATTTTGTATTATGAGAGATAGAAAGCTTAGAGTTAGAATGTTTCAGTTTTTCAACTAGGTATACCTTTTTCCACATCCGATATAGGAATCCAAGAATTGAACGTATCTGGATAGCCTTTCCATTATACGATTATTACATCATTTCCAACTGTGTCAAGAATTACTTCTTCCTTATTAAGTATTTACTGTATATATTTTGTAGTTAGCAGTAGATGTTGCGTTTAATCTATAGTCTAAGGTTAAACTTGTGTTTTCCATGTTTTTGTCTGTGGGAATATAGGATAAATCAAAATGAATTAATCCACAAAATTTTTCGAAGTTATTTGAATTTAACATATTTCCAGCATCATAGTCGTTATTTGAATTGGGTTTAAAATTACAAACATCGGCGACAATACGATTCAAGGTATTTGAACTATATGCGGATTTCGGATAATACATGCCGGTTCCAACTTCCAGTCTCGCAGTCATCAACTTGCAATTTGCATCAGCCGCATTAAGCTTGTCAATGAATGTATCAAGAAATAAGGGATTTTCGGTTTGACTTGTTTTCTTCCCATCACTTTGCAAAAACACAAACACATGTTTTGGATGCTTAATCCCTGATGTAATTCTGTACATACTTTCACTCGGCTGCGGATTCATGTACCGATTCCCTCAAATATGTCCATGTTCTCGGCTTCATGTAAAGTGGAAGCTCTTTCAACCCCTCAGAATTAAAATTAAGTCTCGGAACCCAGAGTTCCAAATGGTTTACAATCACTCTACCTGCATCTCCTCCATCCCTAAAAATCAAATACGAATTGTCATTTATATGTATCTCTATTTCCATTTGAGCGGGTGGTAACAAATTTGTTCAAGAGAATCAAAGAAGCTGAAACGATTTAATGGGATTTTAGCTGAAACTTCTTGGTTGTTCTTCAACATCGCCTTCCTTGTTTTAAACCTACGTTTGCATCTCCAGCAGGCGCATCAGTGTCTGGGTAAATGAAACTATTTTCTCCAACGGAGTGAACGTAGTTATCTGACAAAGTTAGTAAGCTTTTCACATGATTAGCGGTAGACAAATTATTACAGTTATATACTATTTTGCTATTTTGTCTAACTGTTATTTGTTCTAGGAGATTAGTTGCATCTGAAATAACTGCTATCTCATCATCAATACCAGCACCATCAGCTAGTTTTTCTACCTTAAATTTAACTAAGAGATATGCATTGTACCAGTCATAAAAAGATGATCTATCAACTAGTGAAAACTTGTAGTCAGTTTTTTCTTGTTGTTGACCAGCAGCAGGAATCTTAATTGGTGTAGTGAGTTGCATAGCAGAATATTCATATCTGTCATTATACTTTGTTCCTCTAAATATTTTTTTTTTAACGCAAATTTTATTTTTATTAAAAAAGATGACAAAAATTATTTCGATTCAAGATTTACAAATCAACACATGGTATTATATCAATCGAGTTTTTGCCGAACATGTTACTTTATCTTATAAAGGAAAAAGGGTAAACGTGTACATGTTTGATGAATTAACCCAGCTAAAAAATGAATTAGGAACTTTAAATCATGTTTCATTTTATTTTAAGGGAGTTGATATGCCTATTGAAATACGCAGATAAAAAAATTCGTTCCTTCTTTCAATCATTAACCACGGTAGTAATCGGAGTTTTTGGTTTAGTAACAAGTATATTAGCCGAATTAAGGTCTGCTAATTGTGTAAAGTAGGCAGATAGTTTTTTTAGAAAAACATTCCGAATAGAAAAAGTGTTGAAACGGGAGAAAAATAGGTGATTAGTTAAGTGGAAAGGTTACTTAGATACATTTAATTCCTGGATTCCTATGTCGGATGTGGAAAATCTTTAGTTTAGAACAAAGGTATACCTAGTTAAAAAACTGAAACATTCTTGCAGGATGCTTTAAACAACACCCCCAAACTTTTTCGGAACTTTTTCATTTTTCAGAAAGTTTAGAGCCAGCTAGAGTAGTTTTTGAAAATAAAAGGTCCGGAAAAGTTTGGGGTGTATCAACTACTAACACGTCAAGTTTATCGAGGAGTACGTTTTAGAAGTTTAAAAAAATTGAAACAGCCTGACATTAAAGACTGGAAAACGATGAGAATTAATTTTATCAAGTTTATGTTCAGCTGGAAAAGCCTTTCTGACAACAATTCACTATACGTGCAATACAGAAATACCAGTCATTCTTAAATGAATCGTTTATTCAGTCAGTCAAGAAGTTTATTAGTAACTCTCTTCTAATAGATCTATGATTGGTTTTTAAAAAAGCACAAATGCAAAAACGTGAAATTCTAGAATCAGACTGGTCAATTGTTCTAACTATATTTGAAAAAAGATGTTTTAAACTTCAGTCAGATGCTTTGTTGGATCCCTGGTCAGTCAGAAAAAAAAAGATCAGAAAAGAGGACTTTCCAACCGAAATTACCGTCAAATTTCTGATACAATGTTCTGGCTAGAAAGGCGAGAGAAAACCGAAGGAGTAATCAAGATGGAACAATCCGACGATATCGGCAACATCGGGAACGGGAAAGACGAGAACAAGCAATAAATACATAAACATGCAACAGAAAACACAACACAGAAAAACTTTAAAAAAGTAGATGAGCAACACGGACCCCACTAAAAACCGGGAGTGAACCTAGGTGCTCCCTAAGGGTAAACAGTTCTTGCTTCTAATTAGACACCCACCACCCACTGTGTTGCGCTGCAATAAACAACAAACTACTTTTTTTTTGGTTGGATTTTTTAAATTAAATTTTTAATGTAGGTTTTTTTTTAAGTATTGTCACTTTTTATTATTCAAGTATATTCTATGCAAGTCTCACGATGGTATGACCGAACAATCTGCAGCGCTGTGTTTTGTATTCCAAGATCAAACAATAACTTCATAATTAAATTTTCTTTCCTGTCTGTAGTGCAATAACTTTTGATTGTATCATACTTTTGTCTTCTTGTCGGAACTTTCCATTACGGTTTTGGCCAACAGAAAACACCTCGCTTAATATATATAAAGGAGTGCTTAGTATTGCCCCAAGGTTTTCATAAGTTTCAAGTTACGTTTACGCTACATACTTTCACCTAAATTACATTAATACATTTCCGCAAATCATGGCTAGTTCCATTTCAAATATGGTAAAAATCGGTTGTCAGTTTGTCCCGGTACAGCTTACTACACCGAGTACACATGTAGTAAAAGTAAACCTAACGACTGACTTTAATCAGATTTTTCCTATTTTACGATTATGGCAAAATGTATTCTCATCCTCACGTAATGATAGTGTTCTGAAATTGGGTCTTTTTACCATTTTATTACATAAGATGTGCGTGTATCTTCCATCATATTAATATTATACAGAAAATATGTGATAATGACCTTAGTCAATATGATGAAGTTTTGCACGCACATTGGTCAGCAGTAAAGAACCATAAAACAAACGACATAAAGGTGCTTTCATGCATATTTTATACGTATTATGTAAGACAGTTTTCTTTCACACATTTGTAAAAGGATATATAACATGTGATCTTCGATACTGAACTTCATAAATTGGTTGGAATTCGTATCGACCAGATGTTATACTATTTCCATGCATTATTTTTAGTTTTACAATCCTACGTATAAATTGGTTATATGCGATTCAGTTATCAGAACTTTAATATCATTTTTCCTTACTGAGTGTATATTTACAAGATCTCACACAACAGCTACACAGGCTAGTAGATTGCGGCATAAAGAGTCCATTCATCAAATATCATTCTTTACATCTATATGTTCTTCTTTAGAATAGTCAGCAAAGCCTTATGGCTCAGTTTATCTGCGCTACAGTTTTAAGTTTTTAAAAGTTACGCCAGAAATGATCAAATTCAGTCAAAAAATTCCGAAGAAATGCATGTTTATGTTTTTCTTGTTTAAAAAAATGCTTTATTCAAAATACGAATGATTTTACTTTTCTGTTTCTGAAGATTAATGACACATTAAGTTTTTGCCATTAAGGACAATATAACTTTGGATACCTTGGATCCGGGGTGCTGCACCGAATAAATTTGGGTCCCCATCTAACAAAAAGTGTTGACAAAGCTTTCTTGATCTTTGACGAGGTAAGTTAATAATCTACTAGAATGTAGCTTCAATATGTTTTCCGGCCAATGTTACCATCATTAGAAATACAAGACATATCCTTTCCCCGTCAATCAATCCATGCCGTGCAATATTTACTTACCAAACCTAGTTAGACTTTCTGTAAGGCTTAAAAATGACATGGACACCACCAAATTGAAGACCCAGTTGGTAAATGTTGATGCTGCGTTTCCTGTACTTCTAGCCCACAAAGGATAAATTTCCGAATTAATGGTCCATGGCATTGGTCCCATACCTGTAAATTATGCACAGTTTACTATATACAATTTTGTTGTTAACAGAATGACAATAAAGACTAAAATCAGAGAGACAAAGCCAGTACTTTCCACGACTTGGTATCATGTGTGGAGAAGGAGAGATTCCGCTGTAGATCATCTTTTCTTCTGCCAAGCTTATTTTTTTGCGGCACAGTTAGCGTTGTTCTTATTATCTAAATGTTTTGCCAAACATGATTTCAGAGTCAAAGCAATGATCATAACACATCATTATGTCGCGCTCAGTTCTCGTATTTACGACAAGTTTGTGTTCTTTTTTATGTTTTCGTATCTGTAGTCTAACCCTGGAGTGTCTGACAAATATCCGCGGGAAGTTATGTTCATGTAGCCTTTATACATAACGAGTGCCATGCATATAGCATATACATCAGTTTACTCTACAAAAACACCCGTTGTTTTCTTACCTTTTCCGAGTTCGTCTAATGTTCAATTTTATGTTTGTATTCATGTTAACCTCTTGTCTTACGTATGGTCACAAGTTACAAATAGTCTCCACAGTACTGTAACAGCTAAAAAATAATTGCCAGTGGTCCTGATACAGAATGGTAAAAAAAACTTTGATAGCAAAAACGGTCGCAAAAAGTAAAAATACGGTTCAGTCGTTGAGGCAAACACATTCTTAATTACAGTCATCGATGGCGGTGACATATTTTACCATGTAGATTATCGTTGTACTTCAGAGTAGTTTATTTATTTCTGATACGACAGTGGATTAATTTAGAAAAAATGTTTGATAAATCAGGTTTGAGAAAGCTTAAATCATGGAGAGGCTGGTGAATGTGTATCTGAAACAAGAAAAGCAAAAAGCCTAGCATCATGTTGAATTTTACACCGACTACACGTTTACCATGTGGATCGTCTATGGCATGCAGACCTAATTTGAATAATGACCCTTTATTCAATTATAATACATAGAAGACAATGTTCAATGAAAAAATGTTAACATTCCTACCAAATACTAATGGAAAGCAGACTAATGAGTGATGCCATAGTCAGGAACCTTTGAAAGTATATTTTTAACCTTGAAGTCATTAATCTAGCACAAGAAAGATAACATACAGCACTTTACCAATCATTAGCATCAACAAGAAATCTATTGGACAGAATTTGTATACCAATTATCAGATGTAGATTATTAATCCTATATTTATTTATCTGGCACATAGACCATGATGAAAAGAACTAAACAACTGGCATCGAGGAAGCTGGACAGAATTAGTAGAACCATGGAAGATATAATATCCTAACTTTGTATTCACTGATTTGAAGCAAAGAAAATTAAAGAAACCAATCAAAAACTCACATCCATGAAAGATCTGTTGGACTAAAGTCGTCCTCTCATGTAAGATAACATCCTAAACATTTTGTTTACTCACCAGGCTTAAAGAACATGAGGTCAAGAACTAAATCAATCAATGGAATCCAAGAGAAACCTGTCAGACAGAAGTCGCACGTCCCGTTGAGATATAATTTCATTTTCTTGTATTTACTTATCTGGCACAGGATCACGACTTAAGAACTCATCCAATCACTAGCATCCATGAGAAACCTGCTGAACAAAAGTCATACACCCATGTGAGATATAAATTCTTATATTAACTCACCTGGCGCAAAGAACATGAGGTAAAGAACTAAACCAATCATTGGCATCCATGAGAAATCTGTCGGACAGAAGTCGTAAGCCCACGTTAGATCTCCCTTGAGATTTGTACCATTACATCTTCCTGCCGTAGCTACCCATGGATTATCGTATGTTGTAGGCAGACATGAACTGTTCACTGCAACATGACGCACATCTTGATAGCAATATCCACAGAACAGATCTTGCATACAATCATTGCACGTTCTGGATAGAAAAAAAAATCAATTATAAAAAAACAAAAAACACTATTTTTTTCATGCACAAATTAATCATTGAATAGAGAAATTAGGTGTGTACTTATTACTGATATTTTTTGTAGATGTAGCGTTTGTTTTAGTTATGAGTTCCTTCTCGAGTGCGAAAGCTTATTTTAAGTACACATTTTTACATAGGATCTATGTTAGAGTAAACCAGACAAGTAATGACAAAAGTTCTGACATTTGAATTAAAACAAGGAGACAGTTTAATTGCATTGACACAGAGGAAAGCATTATTCTTCAGTTCGATTTCCTGTTGCTTGGTTTAATTGCTAACAAAGAATTTATTGTTGGTTTATTTTGTACTGTTAACAACAGCTTTCTTAATTAAGGTGTCAGAAATTTTAGCATTTCAAAAGACAACTGTTGTAATAAAATGTCATATAAAGTACAGTTTGTTACTTTTTATTTCATTTGGAACATATAATGCCCTTTTATAACTACGATATATTGCCAACTTTCCAATTATGCCTGCTTGAAGATTACTACTCAATTTCTGGCAAGCATCAACACCAAGACCGTGATTGTAAAATCTAATTATGGCATCGATTCAGCGTTTTTCCAACTGTTTTGTAACTGTGCAAATAAACCATAACATGGTGGAATTATTGTATTTAGAGTCGTGTAAACAAGATTTAATGTATCAATTTACACAATATGACCACGCTTAATGATCAGATGACAACCATATCATTTACTGTAATCGTTTTACAGTGACAAAATTAATTTTTTTTTCTATAAAATAGATGGTATGATAAAAAAATATAAAATGAAATCATGAAAAACCATAGATTCAAAAGCAGCGTTGCAAGGGGTCAAATATATACGGAAGCGAAATTCGATAGTTTCATGAGGCACAATTTCAATGGTGATTTCGACAACATCTGTTTTAAAACTTAATATGAGTTTTTTAATAAATATTTTGGTAAGAATCTGTTCAGACATAAAATGCTAGTTCCCTGACAAGGATATTTCAACGAATTTCAAATTTAAAAAGGCGTAACTCCTACAATGATTGTCGAAAAATTCAGATTCTGGTTGAAAGCTTTAATATGAATTTAGTTAGAATAAATAACGAAATAAAGAAGTTAATGTGCTGACAAAAGGAGCACGACACGAGCCCGATGGTCATCTGATCATAAACATAGTGCAACGTGGTTGCGACTTTGCTAAAAGTAAAGATATAAATATACTAATACATTTAGTAATAAGTTATATGACTTATCAGCATAGTTAAATGTTTCATTAGATTTTCTCGAGTTCTGAGTGTTACATCGTTACAAATGTATTCTCTGAAAGCAGATATATGTCGCTAGTGAACGTGTATATAAATTGAGAACTTGAGATGGCAAGGCTATGCCAATCACTGTCACATATTGTCATTCCATGCTAACGAACTCAACTATACTACGTACAGATGACATGACTCCTTACTTTAATAATTAGTGAATTATCCTAAAGTTTATTCGATTCGTTGCACATAGTAGTCGAAGGAAACAACATAACATATGCATTAAGATCAAATGGATTAAAATCCAGACCTTTTGCATTTTAAACCGATTGATTATCTTTGTAGAATTTTACGTACACACGTTTTGACATTCTTAAAATTATTATGTCTACACCGTCAATATTCTTCAGATCAGGCCTATGTCTTTGTAGACCATATATTCCCCTCCCAATTATGCCCGGTGGGAGTTTTAATTTTTTGTGTGAAACATTACTTGTATGCAGAACAAGTCGTTCCTCTTGCAGAATGTTCTACCATTGAAATTCCTGGAGTATTCAAAGCAGACAAATGAAACCCAACCGCTAGCCAGGCTAAGCTAACAACAGCTCCTATAAAAGAAAGACAGAATCATTAATTAAGTTTAATTTTCTAAAGAATTACATACGATAAAACATTTCAAAAACACAGAAATAACCTCTTAAACATTTCTGTATCACTTACAAGTCTATAAAAATGCCTTGTTTATTAAATTTTCGGAGAGCAAGTACTGTTAATATATTGATACTGCCATATTTATGGTCCATGCCTTAAAAATAAATAGATAAAAATCTTAAGGCAAGTTTTATCTCCTACTGCAACTAACACCATTAATATTATTTTAACAAAAGTAGTCTTTTGTTTGGAAA
>JAOXYI010280843.1:0-10571 GCA_028566495.1 Lithophaga antillarum
AACTGAACTAATATTTTAAAATTTATGGCAAAATAATAATAAAACACAAATAATCGTTTGTATTATTCTTTCTGTTTTTAAACAACTCAGTAACAAATCTGTTGAAATCCGTGAAACCAGCCTCCACCTTTTCTTTTTTTTTTTAAACAACATAGATCTTCCCGAGTGAAATATACTGATATATTTATTATTATTTTTCAGTACAGATAAATGTAATATCATATAAAACATATTTACCGTCTAATGTTGACTTAAAGATGCAAAATCGTAGCATATTTCGCTCTTTTTTCTTTGTTTACATTTCTTTACCATTCAAAGGACGCTACCTTTTCCGCCAAGATATCACGTGACTTTTAATATTATCGGAACACATGAACGGAAAATCAGAGTATTGATTCCGCACTTGTTTGCGACGATATGATAATAAAAAAATAATAAAGTAAACTGTTAATTAAAGTATTCTTAGTCTTTCATAAATAAATTAATTCAAAGATTAATTTATAAAATTGTAAATTTAGCATCGCAATTAATACTAAGGTTTTGACTTTCATGAAGTATAAACATTTGTTGTACTATTTTTTTTTTTTCGTTGTTTCTTTTTTTTTATTATTATTTTTTTATTAATAATTATTATTTTTTTATCAATTGTTATTGATATTGTTCTCTTTGCGTTTTTTTTTCTGACAGTTTATTTTCTTTTTGCTTGTTTTGTTTTCATTATTTACTTAATTTTTTTTTTCTTACAATATTATTAGTATTATAGATTTTGTATATAAATTTAGAAATAAAATATTAACTAATATCAGTTCATAGTCTTAAAACATTATATTTCGATAATGTTCAACATTGTCTCTTACATTTCCTTCAGTATGTCTTTAAAATTGTATTTATCTTAGAGATAAATACGTATTTTTTCTTATCATTTAATCTAATTTAGTTGTAAGGCAATATGTGAAGGCAATAAGCAACATGCTAAACATTTGGACACGTGTGAAAAAAAATCCTTCGTATAACAGAACAATAGGTAAAATATACCTTTTATTCAGCTTGTATAACTTATAAAATATGAAAGGTGACATTTTGTTACACAAAATATGTAAATAGATGGACTTCTTCATCAGACAAACTTTTGTCTACATTTTGTACAAAACAAAAGACATACAAAAGCTGACTTTTTATGCAGTCATTACATTACATTAAAAACATTAAGTCATATAACCGATACGATATATGTCATGAGTTTGACCTTCACGTCCAGTTCAAAATAGCGTCCTTCATTGTCCTTCTATTAAAGATTCATACTACTTTCCAGTCACTTCTGCATAGCTCGACACGGTTTTTATTCAAAACAGCACCTGTTGTTAAAAAGACCTCTTATTTTACTTGAAACGAATTGTATATGAACCTTTTAAGAAGTAACTTTTTGCAGTGAAATTTCATCGCTCAAGGCGTAAATTTATTCAGTTTTTTATATTCTAACCACTGTGTATTTGCTATTAGACTTACCATATAATTCTGCGAATGGTACATCATTTTTCGCATTAATAGCATCAACTTGTTTTGGTCCATCAATATTCAATACCAGTGTAGTGTTGATGTCATAGTGGATGTAATGACTTCATCAAAAACTATAGACAAATTCTGGAATAGAAAAAAAAGGAAAACATTTATTTCAGTATTGTGAAGCAAGAAATAATACTTATTTTTGCTGATTTTGTTTCATGATAAGAAAGACATTTCTTTCACATGTCTTATTTTGCAACGTAAATTTCACACTCATTTCAGAAGTTTTGAGGAATCACAAAATCTCCAGCAAATATGTATTTTTGTCATTTGATACCTCAGTCAAAACTACAGAATGAAATAAATTTTATTCCTATCTTTAGAGATAAAACATGATTTTTAACGTAATAATCAATGAGGAGAAATAAACAACAATGAAAGTTCCTACCTGATCATTAAAGTGGCTACACTGTCTCTAGAAACTAGGTGGTATTTTTGTATATTGTTATGATATCGATTTCCATTTTTAATATTTGATTCGTTGTCGTTGAATAAATGCACTGCCTATGATATCCTTAGCAAGGGTATAGGAATGGATTTTCAAATAAGGTCTTAATTTTTAGTCGTATGCACATGCCATTCCATCCTTAATCAAAGAGATACTTTTAATATATAACGAACATCAATCAATAGAACACACTGGTTTGATTTAGAAAATTAATGCTATTAGAGAGTTAATAAGGTTGTCTAAAATCACAAACGGAACTTTTTAAATACAAAACCAAAATTAAAACTAAAAATACATGGTACAACCGGCAATAACATACAACAAACATTTATTTCAAACCTACAACACTGTAAGAAAGCGTTTGGACACACTTTACAATACCGGAAAAAATCAAAAACATTTTTTCCGAGGCCCCAAATCATCACATATCTTCGTGGCATCAAATAGTTACTTTCTTCGTTCATAAGAAATACAACAAAATGTTTGATGTAGAGAATAGTGCACTGTGTCTATAACTGATGAAAACTGACAAATTCATGTGGACAAACACGGAAATTGCTATTCATTGGACGGGAATTTTATGGGTAACTCTTCAAATGTAATTTATAAAATTTTTGATTAAAAAATGCGAAAAACTGTATTTGTGGGAAAATCGAGAAACAAAGTTTACGAAAGGATGGAAAATTATTTCATTACCATACAGAAAAATGGCAAAACGGTCGTTGGGGTAAATGTTTCAACAAAGGAATATACAATTGCCGATTTTAAAGTGGTTGGAATAGTGAAAAAGAATTCCTGGACACCCCCCTCCCTCAAAAATGGATACATACATTAAATCTTTAGACGACAGTGGAATTCTCTTGGCCGTTGTAAATATTGTTGCACTTAAATCTCGTTCTTTGGTTTTGCCGTGGCTCGTTATGTCGCGTGTAAAATGACGTTTGTCGTTCTGTAGTTCCGCACTTTTGTCGTTCTGTCATTCCGTCTTTCTGTAGATTTGTCGACCCTGAGCGACAGAACTGGATGGCAAAAATAAGCCACCATTAATCCAAGAAAAAATATTGAGCATTGAAGCATTTTATGATTTTTTTATTCGTTAGAAAATTGCATCTATTAAGTTAGATGACATCCCATGAAAACAACTTTTGGTTCTATGAACTCCTTTGGCCGTGTTTTTTATCACCACTGTTTTCGTTATTATATTAAAATTGGTAGTCAAATATACGTCAGGAAAAGAGTGTTACTATATTTCAATTCCTTATTATTAAGCAACTAAACATTTAATCAATCAAATAATTGAGAAGTGTAACTTGACATAGAAATTGTGATTTAACTACAGGTTTTCACATAGATTTAAACTTTTGTTCAATGAGTCTTCCGTTAACATATAACTCGAATTATCTTTCACATAAAATCATGAATGATATGTTTTCAAAACAATACCCAAAACTTATTGCAGATAAATTGGAGAACATGGCTTAAAATTGTGATAGTTCCATTTTAATAATGGAATAAGTCTTAATAGTATCATTAAGATATTACTGATAGATATTATGTCATATATCAGTATTGTATTGGTTATTCATGGTTAGATCATAACATTTAAATGGTTGGAAACACGGTGGCCACAAATAGACGTTCAGTGCTTTTTAATATGGATTTGTTGTGAGAATCAAACATTTTATATTTTACTCTTTTCACGTTTTTTTTTTTTTTTTTTTTTTTATATTTTCTTTAAAAACACTGTAGTAATTAGGTATAGCCCACTGGTAGCAAATATTTCAAAATTTCAAAGCGATCTGTCTCTGTCGTCATTGAAACCTACATCTTTTTGGCAGGAAGTAAAATTCACACATTTCTAACAACTGAAACCGACCGTACTAGATACATCTTTTACAATGAGGCCTTTTTTAACTAGTATTTTCTCTGTACCACTTGAGTTACTAGTTAGATTGCATTTTCAGAAAAAATATGTTGTCATATATTCAAATAATTCCAGATATATAGTTTTTCAGGTGTTAATGTGAATAAAATTGACATTTTAAAAACTTTTTATCAAAATCAAGTTTTTTCCAATCCCCGAAGAATATTCTACCTAATGTAACAGACAAAATATAATATATAGAATCCAGCTTAGAGATCATCTATACAAAAAACTCGGTAATAACAAATTCAATGAACCAGTAGAATTTGTTCATTGTATCTGTAATTGATTGTATTAATATAGGGAATTCTGTTATGCCATACCGCGAATTTGTTAAAAATAGCAATGGAATTAATGGCGGCTACGTATAGGACTTTAATACAATCAAGTGCTCTTTATACATTTAAACCAACGTGGAAATGGAAAAATTCAGTATTGCTTTATCTCGGAAAGAAATGAAAATTTATATTGTTTTCGTTTCTTTGTGAAAATCTTTTAATCTTAGTGAGAGAAGTAAAGACATCTTCATGACATGCTCGTGAGTTTCCAATACATCACGAACGACATCGAGATTAGCAAGACCATTACTACTGAATACTCGTGATCGCTTTTCGAAATGGTACTGTGTCTTAATCTTTTTTAGTAAAGTTCCAACAATGTCGTCATCCGATTTTGACTCAGTTACAAAGATTTCGCTATCAAAGAAACTACATCCTGGAGTGTGATTTCGATTTGACCTTGTGTATTCCAAATGTTTAGGAGGCTCATCAAAAGTAGTTCATGATCATCGTCCTCATCAAAATCAATGTCATTACTAATGTTTTGACTTTCAGTGAGCAAATCGGTGATAAATCTTGCTTTTCCGAAAAACGCCTAATATATACAGGTTCCTCTTGTTGCCACGAAGAAGAAAGCATTCGAATGGCCATAAGAAAATGATACATTGATCAACCATTTTTCATCACCCTAAAAAAAGAAATACATATTCACGTTGTGTATTTTCTAACTTGGCCATAGAATGGCAGAAGGGGGACCCAGTGAAAGTTATAGCATCTTAAATTTGACACTCGAATTGCGTCCAATAATTCAGTATTCGGAAAAGCCATATTTAGTCTACCGATCAGGACTATAAAACTGGTACATATTTACAGGTAATAAAATCAATCCAGTCACAGTGAAAACTATTCATCTCGGTAATTACATATATGTTGTTTCTATTGGAAACCGGTAAATTGTTTAGACAACTATTTACTCTGAGCAATTATCCATTTATTGTAAAATTTAAATTTCTAATTGGGGGTTCATACTTAATGTCAGTATTACGCATACTTTTACCGGCAACAGGAAAGGAATATGCTTTGTTGTATTTGAAAATTAATTATAAAACAAATTCGCTATTACCATATTTTTTATCATAGATTTAATAAAAGATTTACAGGGGGATTTGAGAAAAATTCGTTATAAACATAAATTCACTGTAACCGTGTTCGTTATAAACGAGTTTCACTGCATTAGTTTAATGATATAAAAGTAAAACAAATCATAAATAGGTTAATTAGGTTCTATTTGTTGACTGTCTGCAAAAAAATGCCAAAAATATCTAAAAAAAAAATATCGTTTATCTTATTTTACTTCATTTATAGGAGTCATTTGAAAAACAAGACGTTAATTTCTGTACCGCTATTTTTTTCTTCAGAGCATAACCATTACATTGGTCAAATATATTTTGAATATTGTTTGCCTCCATATCTTAATGACTAGTCCGTTTCTCTAATTCCGTTTTCCGATACTAAACTAATTGCAACCAAACTGTTGAATTACAAACGTGTTTCGCGTTTTTTAAATGTTGACCACCTCTAGATTGGCATTCAAATTGGGGCTAACTATGCAACCCTCCACGGCGATATTTATATTAAAAAAGTTAACCCTGTCCTTTAATTTAAGCTTCCGGTATATAGATTAAACAACTGTCGTTTTAACAACTACTTACATCTTATCTATATCAGCGAGCTTGAAATTAAGGATACCACAGAACATCAGCATCCGCAGCTTACTTAGACTTATACATATCGATAGAAAACGGGGACGGTTAAAATCAGGCTATACGATAAACGTGATGACCACAATTTTCCGATTGTGAACTTTACTTTTCTAAGTAGCAATATACAGGCACCGCCGGCGTGTGGAGTCTACATTTCACAGTTGATACGTTACTCTAGGACATGTGTCCATTATAGCAGCTTTCTAGGTGTATGGTTAGTACTGCTACAAGACTCACTCAATCAAACCCAAACTAATTTCATCACCTCGGAATCTTTTTGGTAGCCATTACGATTTAGTTGACCAGTATGGGGTGTCCGTATTACATATGATTACCGACATGTTCCTAATCATTATCCGTTCTTCTTAGTTGATTTACGACTTGTTACGGGCTTTCGTCAAATGGGCATTTCAACGGGTGTCATATATGAAGCCGGGTATGTTTACCATTCTTGAGCGCCTGATTTGACTCCCGGCTCTTTAGGAGTTCGCATTGTCCTGGCTTTAATTTTCAGTGTTCTGTCTGTATTCTATTCCACGTTTGTGTTTGATCCTTTGTGGATAACGATCTTGTCTAGTTCTATAAATATGTGACTTATGAACTTCGGTATTCCTCTTATTTTGATTCGACCAACCAAATACTATCGCAGTGCAGATATCCCAAATATTATTTAAATTCAAAATGTTATGAAATGTGAAATGTACTGTGTGTATATATTCATTGCGTTACTTTTATTATAAAAGTTGAAGGTTTATCTAGAAAATATTACACTTCATCCTTATAATTAGCAGTTTTTTGTTGTTGTATTTGAATATATTACCAAGTTGCCGGCAAAACCAATTTCGAAAAATGCAAACTGTTCAGTATGTCCAGCAATTTATCATCACGTATGAATAATATTCCAACTGTCTTTTTTTTTCTTGTTATATAAACTATCCAATTTAATCTTGATAAGGAATGGGCATTTGCTGATGTATGTGAAAGATTGAAAACGACAACTTCGGATAAGTCGGATATTTTCCTTTTGTAAGGACGATAATGCATATTTTAAAAAAATATTCCCAATCCTTTAATTTTAATTTCCGTTATATAGATGCTATTTTATCATTAAAGAACTGTCGTTTTAATGACTACATGCAGTGTAGATCAGTCCTAACATAACACCCAATTTAACTTAAAAAGCAGAGATTTCGACTGCTTCACATTAAGTTGATGGCAGAGATATCTCTGCTTTTTATGGTCCTGGCGTCAAAGTTAACTTAATCTTTAACATGGTCCTGGGACAATTTCTTGAAAAATCTCTAGGACGTGTTCCAGAAAATTTTCCTAGGACATTTTCTGGAAAATTCTCTGACGACTGCTTTTGTCCTGAGACCGCACATGATCTTTTCAGTGTAATTCTGTCCTACGACCAAACTGTCCCGAGGACCGCATACGTTGTCTCATCGAGAAATTGATAAATACCAATATGAAAAGAAATGTAAATATAAAAAAAATATAAATATTTTAATCTACAAAAATAACTATGTCATAAAAATGATTCTTTTTCATTCTAAATAATGGAGATCAAGATTATAAATTTTACCTGTACGACTTTTTCATTTTAAATAACGCAGATCAAGATTACAAATTTACCTGTATTACGTCACTGAAAAATTTGTCTGAAACATTATGAATTTTACCTGTATAACTTTTTCATACTGAATAACACAGATCAAGATTACAAAATTTACGTGTGATACGTCACGAGAAGAAAAATTGTTTGTAACATTTCGTTTTAAACGTAATAGGAAAAAACTGGCTCAATCTATAGTAAAATGAAATTATAATTGATAACACATTTATGTATATTTTTTAGATAGTGAAAATTTATGGATACGTAAACAGAAAGAATTCTTTCCGTTTATCTAGTATCCAACATGTATATTTGTTTTCATTTCTCTTTTAAAAAAAAATACATTGTACATTTCCTGTTTGCAAATAATTTCACGTGTTATTTTGTGTGTTTACACGCTTTCATGTTATCTTTTCAGCATTTGCACGATTTTATCTCCTCGAGAAATTGATGAATGCCAATATAAAAAGAAATGTAAATACTATAAAGATATATGAATATTTTACTCATTATTTACAAATATAACTATGTCATAAAAATGATTCTTTTTCATTCTAATTAATGCAGATCAAGATTATGAATTGTATATGTATGACGTTTTCATTTTACAAAAGGCAGATCAAGATTACAAATTTATCTGTGTTACGTCACTGAAAAATTTGTCCGTAACATTTCGTTTTGAGCATGACTGGAATAGAATTAACTATAGATTATTCCACCTTGAATGCTCTTTCGGTTTTCTCTCGCCTATCTGGAAACAACTGACTCAAATCTATAGTAAATTCTATTATGGAATTATAATTTATAACACATTTATGCATAATTTTAGATCGTGATATTTCATGGATACTTTAACAAAAAGGATTCTTTTGCACGTATGAACAGAGGAAACTCAATTTTTGTGCAAACAAATAAAAACAATAAACAAATGTAAAAATGGGACACCCAATTTTTCAGGAAATATTTTCATAAAACTCGTAACTGAACTTCTAACAGAAAATAGACCTAGATTTCCAAGCTCTCATATTAAAAGCAGAGATTAGAAAATTTTCAAATATCTGCTATCTCCGGATGTAGACCAGATATTTGAAAATTTTCAAATCTCTGCTTTTGTCCCGAGGAAATAGCAGAGATCAGAAAGGTCATCAAAGCAAATATTTGAATATTCCTGTCCTGCAAAAAAGATGTCTTAGGACATTTTAAGTTAGCTTAAATTTTTCAAATCTCTGCTTCTTTGTCTTAGAGCAGAGATTTTGACCAGAAATTTCCACTGCTTTAAGTTAACTTAATGTTATGTTAGGACCGGTCTTCACTGTACATCTTGTCTATCCCAGTGAGCTTGAAATTAAGGCAACCATATATACATTTACGTCTGCAATTTACTTAGACTTGTACCTATCGATAGACAATGGGGGACAGTTACAATCATAACTATACAACAAGTGTAATGAATACAATTCTCCGATCTTGAATTTCCCATTTTTGAATAGCAATATAAAAGAGTCGCCGCCATATGACGTTTACGTTTCACAGTCAATTCGCTACTCAAGGGTATTTGTCCACTATAGCCGTTTTCTATATAGAGGATCATTACTGTCGCAAAAGCTACTCAATCGGTGCTATGACAAGCCCAAATTAGTTTCATCACTTCTGAAATTTTATGGTCATCTTCACAAATTGGTCAACCAGCATGGAGTGTTCGTATCACAGATGATAACAGACATGTACCTAGTATCGTAGTCATTATCCCTCCTCGTTACCTGTTTTAAGACTTATACTGGCTTTTTCACACTGGCCAATATGACGGGTATCACATATGAAGGAGGACATGCTTACCCTTTCGGAACACCTGATGTTACTCCTACTTTTTGTGGGAGATCGTATTGTCCTAGTTTTAGTTTTCAGTGTTGTGTCTTTGTTCTACTTCCACGTTTATGTTTGTGTTTGATCCATTATTAATAACATCTTGTTTGGTCCCATGGATATGTGACTTATGAACTTAGGTATTCTTCTTATTCTATTTGCATAACAAATATTAATAATCAAACAGTACGAACGTAGAAAATGCTACTTTCGACGAGAAATCTTACAATAGACACTTTTCATGAAAGGTAGCATTTTCATTAAAATGATTTTCTTACTACTTGAATATTTTTATTACAGAGTAATATTCTCATTTAGTAGACCTGCGAATGTGGTCTAATTGAGGATACTTTTAATGTTATGTTCAAAATGTCACCAAGTGAATCAAATCTGTTTTCATAAATGATATACAACAGTCTATTTTCATTCGTTCACTGAGGAATGGCGTAACTTTTTTTTGAAATCAATGTCAATTGAATAACATGGAATAAAATATAAAAATGGAAAAGACCAGTCATACATTATTATCAAACAGTGCTGTAATTATATATTGGTTGTGCATCTAAAATTAACCAGAAACATGAAACAAAAACTGTCAAAAATTCCACCGAGCACGAGAATACTAGTAATCCTAAACGACAAGAAGAGAAAAGAGTTAATGAGGTTACAGATACTGGCCTGGAACTGCCAAATAACATATTGTCGTAGGTTAAGTCGATCTCATTTCATATCTGTATCAGAAACGAAGGAACAAAAGGGTAGAAATTTGGTCTAACTGAAAAATGCTACTAACGCAACAAAAAGGGGACCAGACATGTAAAAACACGATATTAAAGCAAGATTTGCGAATTCTTAGCATAGGATTAACACAAAATGATTATTTTGAAGTGCACGCACATATGGATATATCACTAAAATTAAAAATAATATGACGGATACAAGATAATTTTTATAATGATTTTGAGAGTACGCAATCATACATTTCCCCGTGCACATTAGGAAATTTCTGCTAACTATAAGCTGCAGGCCGTTCGACTTTCATCAGCTTTATCTTATATTCAAAACATTGATTGGGAGCGGAAGAAATTTTATTTTTGTACTTGTATTATAACAACTA
>JAOXYI010281063.1:0-10570 GCA_028566495.1 Lithophaga antillarum
ATCACAGATATAGTTTGTCATATACTTGGTCTCTGGTAGAAATATTTTTTTGGTTATGCATGCAAGGCATACTTAAATTTTGATTTTAGTGATGTCAGTGTCACATATTTTTCCATAAGGGTAATGTTAATAATAAGAACGGGTGTGGTTAATAACATGAGTAATTTTTAACAATGAGCCGCCATAATTATAAAAATGTATTTGAACTAAAAACTTAAGATATTAAACTATAAAATCATGATAAAAAAATAGTTCATGGAAAGAATTTTTTTTTGGTATCCCCATAGGCCGATTTGCCACCTTACCGCAACTCATCCTTTGACTTATTCTTTGTCATTAGTTGCCTAAAACTGTATGCTTTGATGAATCATTTACTATGTCACTATGTCTGCGTAGTTACCTTTAATTTGGAACATCAGGTATCTTAAATATAAGAATGGTATGATGTTTTCAAAGATGGTTTCACAATTTCACAATATTTATGTTGTGCTACATTAATTTTTCTGCAAATATGGGGTTTCCAATGGAAGACAGCCTGTGTGAGACGGGTTTGGAAATGTTTCACATAATCCTGTTATTCAACGAAAGTGGTCTCACATAAGCCTGTTATTCAATGAAAGCTCAGTAATTGGACGTTACA
The DNA here is from genome assembly GCA_028566495.1 of Lithophaga antillarum. Taxonomy (NCBI): domain Eukaryota; kingdom Metazoa; phylum Mollusca; class Bivalvia; order Mytilida; family Mytilidae; genus Lithophaga; species Lithophaga antillarum. Next base: position 641 of record JAOXYI010281063.1, read on the forward strand.
ACAATTTAAAACGATGACTAAAATATTATGATTTCCTGTGTTGATTGTGTTTTTGATATGTTGGATGGACGAGATTTACAGAAGAAATAGATTCTTACATCTCGTTCGAGATTAGATATCCTCTGATTGTGTGGGAAGTTTACGTCTTTCACCGTCTTTCCGCTACTCTCCACTCGGGGAGTGACGTAATTTCCCACTCACGTGGGAGAAACCTATTGGTATTCACTTATATTATTGCGCAAGCCAAAGTAAAGTACAATGTAAAGTATAATGTAAACTATTCCAGTATCTCTTAAGATTTGACTTGATTAAAAGGGACTTATTGCTACTTTCAGCAATATAATGCTGACCAGTTTTATTAATGGAGAAAACTGGAGCACCTGTTTAGTACTGTTGATCATCGGGAAGTAACCTCCGCACCTTAGGTACTGCTATCGACCAAAGTCGGACCTTGACGTCCACCACATAGGTGTTAGGCTACACGGAGATTACTATCTTTAAACTTCACTTCATATGTTTGTATACTCTTTTTACACCTGGAATAATCGGAGATAAAGGCTAGTTTTAAGTGATTCTGATTCAATATTTGTGATCTGTACAGGTAGATGTGACTAACTTCCTGGACCAGTCGTGTCTGATATATAATATTCAAACTAGTAAGGAATGGTGTAGGTAGCTAGTAGAGATAACTAGTCTCTCGTTTCTGTGGGTGTAAGTTCTTCTCTTACACTGGTCAAACAGACAAAACAAATTAAGAAACAGAAATAGGCAGGCTAATATGTTGATGTTGCTATAAATGGTCGGAAATACGTGTTTAAAGAATATCTGTGGTAGGTTAAAGTATTTTAAAATACATTTAAATGTCAATACTTTTCTTTCTTATAGGTCTTGTTACTTGACATGAAAAAGAGTATGAATGTCAACATCTTCCTAAAGCAATTTAAATGTAGTCATTCAGAAATTATTGAAATGATAGTGGAAGGAGATATCAATAAAATTGGTCAGGAGAGGTTGCGAGGGTTACAGAAAATATTACCAGATCCAGATGACGTACGTATAAAACAAAAGCAAGTCATTACTTGAAACTGGTACGATAAGTATTGAAATATATGCATATAAAGATAGAAAGGAACATACCACTAAATAAGTAATAGAAATAAGATGATGCAGACACCACAAATGGTGATAATAGATCGGGGGGCCTGCAAATGTAATACTGTACAACCAGATAACCTTTTTTATGTTGTGTAAAAAACTGTGATTTCATCAACTTACTTTTTTGATACCCTAATTATTTACAAACTTACATGAATGATTTACCCCCGCCCCTAGGGTTCCGGGATATAGAAATAGGACCCAGGTTCTCCACCTTGTGGGGTAAGACCCCTCCTAAACGAAAAGTCCGCCGGTTGTGCGGGATGATAAATACACAACCAACGTCCGTCGGATTGGGACGTAAAATCCGAGGTCCCGTGTTGGGAGATGCCACGCTCTACACGTTAAAGAACACTTGTAACAAGCTCTTCGTGAGTGGTCCGTAGGTGGTCAGCTGCAAGGCTAAATTTCCCACTGTATCCTCCCTTTCTAGTGGCAGTGAAATTTTTCCGCCCAATGGTCTATCCCATTCCCCGTTTAACTATTGAGCATTGATTTATTTGTTCTCGTCCTGAATATAGCTGAAATATTGCTCGCTGGACGTTAAACAACAATCAATCAATCAATCTGTTTCAACATGAAAACATAAAACAGTAATCTTCGTACTATTTACAGATGATAAAAAAAGCAAAATCAAGCGTGCACATTTATCTACATGGGAAATGCACAAAATTTAGCCCTGTAAATGTACATGCTGAAAAGGAGAAGTCAAAACCGGAAAGAATTTTTGTTTACATACAAATGTAACTAAGACTTTTTCACACAATCATTCCGTGGACACCGAGTTCAGCGTTGGATACTCGTTACACACTAATTCTCACGCGCACTTTGTACATTTTCCTAATTCATTTTAGGTAACCAGGTCTAATGGGCCGTATGAGAAATTATTATCGCTTTGCGTCTGTCGTCTGTCAATTTACAATTTTATTTTCATCTTCTGAATCACTAAACCAATTTGAACCGAACTTGACATTTCTTTTTGTCTAGGCAGAGTTTAATCTAGGAATACTTGCGCACATATCTCAAGAGTTGCAATTACTACAAATACAAATGTATAATTATTTCTAATTTCAGATGTTTCTACCATCACAGCAGCTCAATACTTAGTCCTGATAGATTACACATCATCATCATATGCATAGTTGGAAGATGTAATTCGAAGGGTAATGACTAATATCAGCATCTGAAAATGGTCAAACGTTACAAAGAAAGCAACAAAATATGTTTCAAAAGGGAACTATACAGATGCTGTAACTGAAAGACAAACATGATTTTGAGTTCATTGGACCACACTGTTCAGAATTAGGAATCAAGTTTAATGATCTGATTGAGAAATCAAGAAGACAGTACAACAATAACATAACAGTTAATGTATTTATGGAAGTATGTAACCTCAAGAAAAATGGATCACATACATGGAATGATGTTGCTGGTTGGATCTCAAACATTGTAGAGATTAAGGTTTCTTCTGATGAAATAATTCAGCTGTATCACAGAGTTGTAAAAAGAAGAATTGATGTCAAGGAAAAAGAAACACATTACTCTAAATGATCTAAACAATAGTCCAATATCTCAGTTTCTTAAGAAAGAAGAACAATCACGTTGCAGTCAGACTAACACAGAAGCTAAAATGAATGGTCGACAGATTACTCCTTATGCAGCAGCAACCATAGGTAAATTATCAGCAGCAAATCGTAATTTGTCTGAATCCAAAAAAGTCTTGGTTGAAATCGTTAAAGAGCAAAACTGTAAAATTTCGCAATTACAAACAAGGCAACAGAATACAATCACAGAAAAAACGAATCTCAAGAAAAAATGTAAAAAGATAAAAGAACTAATCACGAAAAATCAACAGTTAAATATAGAAAAATGCGAAATGAGTAAAGCCATGAAAGGGATCAAGCGGGAAAATTTCTATAAGAAAATGAAACAAAGAGAAAAGAAATATAAGAAGATGGAAACCGATTTAATAACTTGCATACAAAATGAAGCAAAATTAAAAAATAAAATAGAGAATACTAAGAAGAGGAATAAACAAGTACGAAAGTGAAACAAACAAAGACTAAATGAGGCAGATTATCTAAAGCATAAATGTGCTACATTAAGTAAACAGTACAACGAAGCATTACTTGAAACTAAGAAGGCAAAACAAACAGAATCAGAACTTGAAAGTGAAATAGAAAATCTGGAGTGCCAATTAAAATAACGGGTCAACATTGTGGATATACATGATGGAAAAAAGTATAGTGATGATACAAGAAAATGTGTGATGCAATTACAAAGTTTAGACGTGTCCTGCAATAAAATTGCTCCAGTTACTGAAACCATTTCGACCCATAATTTTCGTACAGATTTTAAGAAAATTCCCGCAAGATCCACGATACAAAACACTTTGGATGAAGGTCATTTCCTTGCCAGGAAACAAGTTGCAACAGAGCTATCAGAAACTCAAAACTGGGATCTTTTTGCTAACGGAACAAGTTGAGACGGGAAAAAGATTTTAGATGCAGGAGTTCATTTATCTGACAAACGCACATTATCACTAGGTTTTAAAATAATAGCAAAGGAAGATTCCGAGACTGGATCAAAAACCGCTCAAACCTTTCTACGTGATACAGTAACATCATTTACTTCCGGTACCAGTTCACAAGATACTGCTCTATGTAAGATGCTGTCGTCCCTCTCCAACCTTTCATCTGATATATCAAGTGTCATGAAAAATATAAAGAACTTTTTAATTATTGAAGGGCTTAATTATTGAAAATGATCTACCAGAAGAAGACGTTACAAAACTGAATTTCATTTATTGTTCAGCCCATGTTCTGCTTGGTTTTCATTCGGCTGTTTACAATGCACTAAAGAATTATTCAGGTAATAGCACCAATGATAAAGTGATGCTGTTTATGCCATTCGTGTTATTTCCGAACTCTTAGGACCACGTGGTGACGAAAGGAACGGAAGACATCAGGACTGGTTAGCGTACATGGAAGTCATCGGAAGAGAATCAAAATACCATCTTATCGCGGGAATAGATTCAATAATTTATTTACTGGCGCTGTTGCTGTTATGTACCATGCAAATGATATTAGAACTTTCATCGCAGATTTCTTTCAGACTCCCAACGCAAAACTCAAAAATGCCTTGGCTGATTTGGAAAACGATTCAGTTATTGGAACAAATCAGAACAATAAGTATCATTTCATCCATACTGACAGAACCATTTTGGAAATTAATCAATAGCATCAATATAAACCATTTTGATTTGTACAAGTATTTTAGGCCAATGCAATCATCTTCGAAACACTGGAGCAATCATGCAAGTGAGCTACTTGATAAAGATCTTCAACCACTTTTCACTGACTTTAAGCACGAGTGCTATGAATTCTTGTACAATGATGATGGGGACTAAATCCATTCTGGAAAAACTATGTACTAGTCTCCTTGCTGTTGTAAACAGGCAGCTGAGTGATCACCTGGATGGTGGTTATATCTCCAAACTATCACACATGGAACGTGATCGAACAAAACACAGCAAACTAGCAAATTTGTCAGCAGAACATTTCTTTGGGTACCTTAACTATTCCATACGAAAAACAAAGCGCAACACAGCTGTTCGAAACCATTCAAGTATTATCATGATGAAACGGAATCAATTCAGTGGCTGAACAAAAAGAATTCCCAAGGTCAGCACATACTTATTCAAGAAGCAAGAAAGCAAGGATTGAAACTAAGAAAAGATGAACAGAACAATGAAAAGGCGGCAAAAAGAGAAAAGAAATTATCCTTGCACTGAGGGCAAAGAAAAGGGAAATGGAAAGAAAACTTGAATTGGAAAAACAAAAACTTTCTCGAGAAATTGAACAGATGGGAGGAATTTGTAAAAACAAAAGAGGTCAGAAAATTAATCTCAACTCAGAAGACTCTTTTGAAAAAACAAATGTACTTAAGAAACAGCTAATGTATCACAAAAAGATTTTAAACACAAAGATACGAGATCAGAAAATGTATTCCTTCAGCTTCCAGGGAAAACCATTATGCACTACTAAATTGCAGAACAATCTTATAAAAGTTATACAAAACGCTCCCGAGTGTTAATCATACCAATGTCATTCATAGTCTGTACCCCCACACAAACAGTCCACAGTAGAATGAACCAGTGGATAGTTTAGTTTTCAGGATGTTGGCAAAAGAGTATAGAAAACCTGTTGTTTTGAATCTATGTGATGCGGGAGCAAAGGATTATTGACGAATTAATTTGATGCATAAAACTGAAAAATAAGTATTCACATACGATGTATTTGTATTTGAAATAAAAATGCACGTAAATCAAAGTAAATATATGTAGCTTAAAATCCTTTTCATATATTAAAATTTAAATTTTTAAATATATCAAATTCTAAATTAACATTTGATACAATAATGATTTTGGTTGAATGGCGTCCTGCATGTTATACTCTATCCACTGTTTGCACATTGTTGACGTAAGCGTAAATCGTATTTCCGTATTCAAAATATTATTTTTGGCCTTCCTTGATTTTGCATAAGAATATGAATAGCTTTATTTTAAATAAACCTTTGTTTAAGTCAGTCGAAGATTTTACAGTAGCAAATGTCCATCTTAACATGTTTAATGGGTCTATTAACGCATCGGTAAAAGTCTGTGATTGAAGTCAGTAGTGGTTTAAATACAATAAAGTTAGACTTGAAATACTGTTTTATCTTTTCAAAAACATACAGAGCTGTATAATCTATCAGAAAAATTCTATTGAAGTTCTTGCAGAATTAAATTTGTTCAGGTATTTTCTCTAAACTATTTTATTTCTTATAATTACGTTGGCACAAAAAATCATTATGGGTGCAGGATGTGCTTAATATCCTTTCAATATTTTTCATCATATCCACGGTTTAAGAATTAATGTGGATGTAAAGACATGAGAGACAATCCTGTCTGCATGGCATTCAGGTAAAAAAAAGTAAACCATAAAAAAACACCATCGTGGACCTACAATACGATATCTAATGATGAGTGTTAGTTATACGTTAAAGTTCCTAACATTTACTTATGTAATATGGTGCTTACATATACCATACCAAAAGAATAACAAGGGGCCTAGATGGCCGATCGGTCTAGGTAGTTAGTCATATTTACTATCGATCACTGGCGTGTCAACACTGTGGTTTTGAGTTCGAGCCTTGCTCGTGGCGAGGTGTGCTCGACTTCAGCATTAATTGACAAGGATCGCCAGTTTTCCCTGCCGACGGTTTTGGTGCTCACCGTCTACTCCGGCGTCCTCTCCTAATAAAAACTGGACACCATGATATAGCTGAAAAATTGGTGAAAGTGGTAAAAACCCCATTAAATCAATCAATCAAAAGAATAGAGTATTAAAAAAATTCGAATTTGGTTCTAGAAAGTTTCGGGCAACACTTATTGCAAATTTGAAATTATAATTGTAGAGGTTTCAAGTACTACATGCTAGTATATTTTGATACTCATTTGGTCGGTTACCATGGCAACAAAAGTGAAAATTTATATAGTTTGAACTAGGCCGACTCCTAGGTTAAATTGTGATATATATGACGTACAAGTTGTAGTACCAAAATTGATTTAAAAGATTTGTGATTTTGTCCTAAACAAGAATTTTTTTTTTAAAATGCTTATTATTTGTAGATATACATATTGTATCTATCACAGCCTAAAAACAATGGACATCACAAAAGAATAGGAAAACGACCACTACTTCTATGAGTTGTCATTCAGTAATTAAATAAGCTATCTTAACGTATAAGGGCATAAATTAAAGAACAGATAGAGTAAAAACAAGTTAAGAGTTTCTTCAGTAATATGCTGTCATTAAAACACCCTAAAATGAGTATTTTTGGGTGCATGCCGTAAAATGGACCAAATGTGGTATTTGGACATATCTGTTTCATGAATCCAATTCTTAACAGGTCATATAATTGTTACATTGCTTTGATTTTTTTTTAAACAACTACAGATACTGGATTTGTTAAAAGAAAAAGTATGCTTATTTAATCTCTTTTAACAAACTATGTGGCATACCTGCTCTAGGGCAAGCGTCTGCTTTGGGACTTTCTACACAGAGCATTATTACTGTCACAAAAGCTACTCAGTCAAGGTTATATCAAAACTAAATTAATTTCATCACTTCGGAAATTTTATGGTCGTCATCATGAGTTGGTTGACCAGTATGGAGTGTCCGTATCACAGATGATTACGGATATGTTTCTAGTATCGTAGTCATTATACCTTCTTCTTAGCTGATCTACGACTTGTTACCGGCTTTTGTACACTGGGCAATAACGAGTGCCACATGTAAAGCAGGACATGCGTACCATTCCGGAGCACCTGATGTCACTCCCGGTCTTTAGTTTTCATTGTTGTGTCTGTGTTTTGCTTCCACGTCTGTGTTTGTGTTTGATCCTCTGTTGGTGACGGTCTTGTCTGGTCCTATGGATATGACTTATGAACTTCGGTATTCTTCTCATTCTATTCAGCGAGTTTCAAATCAACAGCAGCAAGCTCCTGGTCTCAAATAAAAGACCTGTAACTGAAATGTCCATTGTTTCATTTCATTGTCATTTCATATGCATAATATGTAAAATCTTTTCTTTTTGCTTTGGAATTACAAGTGAGGAAACCAGATTAAAATTAAAAAGTAGCCTTTTCGTTTTAGGTACTTGTAATCATGTGAGTTTCAACTACATCAAAGTCATTTGATATCCTGTAAGAACTTTTAAAGTTTGCTGATACGAAGAAAATGCACCATTTAGTTTTTATTGCCGTTTTCGGCGGGAAAAGTCACCATCATTAAACATGTTAGACTAAGCTGCAATTTTTTCGCCAAAAATGAGGCTAAAACTGGCGAAAGTCTCAAGACAATCTTCTCGAGGTTAATATCTTAAACAAATTAAGAAATGTGTTATTTTTTAAAACTTTTTTCCAGAGAAGCAAAGATGAAAAGTAACGGTTATCATTTTTATATCAAAATGAAGCGTAAAAGAAATATGATAGAAATATTACAAAATTCTAGTTTTGATTCTTACCTAACGAACAATGCGAATTACGTCCAGGAAAATAGACGACAAACAGTAGATTCGTCAAAAAAAAATCCACGAGGCAGTATTATAGTATAATCTGCAATACTCAAAATGGTAAACATCCTAATTTTTTTAGGGAAGTAAAATGGCATTTTGTTAACTAAACAAAGAAGATAATATTTCAAAATATTACCTGAATGGTTAAACTTACAATATTTGTACCATTTTGATCATTACTTAAAAATTAAAGAATTATAGGTAGTACAAAAAATACTAACAATTTAACATAAAGAACGTGATAAGAATTACATCCAGTACAGTGTGGATCCTAACAATTCTCAGGCTTATGACACTTGCATCATAAAATCGTCTATAAACACAGTAACGCCCTGTCGAAAGTTATATGCTCGATTGGCGAAACGCTGACGAAGCCCGGAAGCCAAGTTGTCGAAAAGGTTGTCCTGTTCAAATATGTATGCTTTAATGCGGGCACTTCTTTTATTCTTTTATTCGAAAGCGCTTATATGGTCAAATATTAATAGTTAAATATCGTCACTGCTTTTAATTGTGTTTATTCGAAAACAAGCATTTACATAACATATTTTTTACAATACACTTTAAGGGGACCTGTGTGGGATCTGCCAGGCCGACTGATTAACATCACTAATTATTATTACTGTTATAAGAAAATCATGTAAGAATCAAATTACAATTTATCTCAGTTTAGCATAAAACAAACAACTAAATTACCGAACCTGTATGTCAGTGTTCGAATACACACATAAATAGAATGCCAAAAATAACAGGAAACCACTAGGTTCCTAAAATATTCTGAACAAGATGCCGTTACCAAGTGATGATATCTTGATTCTCTATTTTTGTCTTTCATGTTTCGCCTATTCTTTTGCTGTTTTGGGAGATTTGTGGAGAAGTTTGTGTACTATACAATCTATTAACTTTTAAGTGTACATTTCAACAAGAACTATTTAGTTTTTATTGGGAGGGAGGCTGGAAGAAACTTGGGAAAACATTTAAAGAAACATGAAAAAAGGCGAAAAAATCATCTGTAGCGAAGGAAAAAGAATATAGTAATCAGAATAAGATATCTGTTTGTTTCTGGTAATCATCACCTTCCCATATGCGTAAATCTAGGAAGCGTGTTAAAAAATTGCATGACACGTCCTGGTTAAAAAAAAAATCTGGCTCCAGTGTGTTCCGACAACAATATTCAGAATAGGAAGTTTTCTCCAGATCCCCTCCCTAAAATGAAATGGATCTTCTCGTAATCCAAACGCTTTATTGCCATAAACTTTCGTCCTGGTGATCGTCCGTTAATAATCGATTGGATATATTTCGGACTCTAATGATTGACAAATCCGGACATGAAAAGATTTACAATGTGTAATTATAAATTTTTATGTTATCTAACATTGAGCATTTCGCATGTATATTCAACAAAAGGACAAGCACCACCCCATTCAATTTAAACTAAGCTTAACTTCAAACGATTCGACAAGACAAGACAAATACCTTATTAAACCTCAGACACAAAAATGTACAAGAGGACCACAATTATATAAATCATAAATAAAACAAATGGTAGAGCAAGAATACACACATAAACATACAAAAAAGACAACATTTAGACATATATGTACACAACGTCTGTGTTACCCGTGTATACTGATCACATTGTGACAATCGTAATTGAAT
>JAOXYI010281282.1:0-10567 GCA_028566495.1 Lithophaga antillarum
ACAGGATTTTTCAGCACTTTCTTGTTCTAGTAGATAATGATCAACCGATCATTTAACTCATTTAATATCTTTTTTTTTCTTTTTCATTACTTTTGTATTATTAAAATCGTTATCAGCCCTTAAAACCGCGAGTTTAATTGTAATGCCTGCAATTCAAACATGTTCTCATTCTCTAGATTGTCAACTGTTAATAATATTTATTAAGTACAATCAAAAAATTTAACGCAGACTACAATGTGTATAAAAATCCAAAGAAAATTACTATATATTTTTAATTATAGAAAGCATGTACTCACCTAAACAGTGCGTATTTCTTCTGAACTTTGCGATTTTTTTTCAACAAATTTTCGTTTTAACGTATTGATGTGTTCGCATTTTTATATAAAAGACCAACTAAAATCCCGCCTTCTTTTGATATTGTTCGGAGCAATGACTTCCATTACCTTACGTAATTAAATTACGTTTTATCTTGACAGATCAATTTCTGATCTATTGCTTATATTTATAAGTCTATTGTGAGCTGCATCAGAACTTTTATTTTCTTTAGAAACTTTTAATGTGGTATACATATTATTCTACATTTTCAAATTCATATCATTGTTTTTTACAACCAAATTGTAAGCAGCTTTATCAATTAAGGAAAAATAATTAACATTCTGAAGAGTTATCTCATAATTAAAATGTAAATTTATTATAATCGAAAAAGGAGCATGTTAAGATTAAAGTTTTATAGTAATAATGCAAAAGCAGATTATACCATCATAGAAACAACTTCATCATACTGAGTAGATTTCCAACAGATTTATAACACTGCCATTCGCTCAAATACCATGACATTCGTACAAAAACCGGATAGGTGGTTTGAAAATAGTATACAGGCCGAAGTGGCATGACATTTATATGAAATGCCCAAAATTCACATGACATTCACATTTTAAGCAATAAATCATATCAATTATATCCGTTTAAATATTTGTTATTCAGTGTGAACTGATGCGTTCGATACTTAAATATGTTAAATTTGACCCGACAAACATGTAAACAATCCTTTAGCTAATGACGGTTTCCTTTATTCCTTTAATTCCTCCCACTGGTCAAGCTATTACAGTTGATCTAATAACTAATTTAACATGAAAATCTGTCCAAGGTAATTTCTCACGGGCCTAAAATTAGACTTATAATAATATCTATTGGACTTATAGTTTAAAATCATAATAGATTCCGTTCAAAAAGCATTGTTCCTTTACTTTTTTGCTTTTTCTTTGTACGTTATGGATTTTATCTGCTGCACATTTACATTTCGTAGTCTTCCTTCTGCAGTTTAATGAATAACAAAATATTAAATACAATTCAGATTAATTCGAAAATATTCAGAATGGCTTTTCATTCATATTCAGGTATTATTATGCATAATTAAATTAAGAAACATTACTATACCATAAAGACTTTGTTTGCACTTACATGTATAACACCCATCAACAATGTTTTAACAGCAGTGATCTTTCCTAAATACCATATCAGTTTAATCAATCATTTGTCTTCCCTTTTATTGTAAAGGATTAAACTAAAAATATTTTTAAAATCGGAAATTCTTGGGACTATTGTATTAATATTGTAGTTGTAATATCTTTCGATTTTCAGGATGATTTACGATAGAATGCTGTTAACGGGTAGTTCATGTCCAAATCATGAATGTTGAGATGGATGTAGCAACTGCAAATGATACAACAACGCTAAATGATACAAATGTCATTTAGCGTTGAGATGCAATGCTAAAGTATAGAATTTGTGTCCTTTATTATCATCATTAACAATTTAGTTTAGTTTAAACAATCTTCTCGTTGTTAATTTTATAGTTGTCACCACAAGTTGGTTGATCGTTTCAAACTTTCAATGTCTGAACAGGGGGCAGACATTGTTTCTTGTCAAAGATCTAACAAATGATTCCCTCATCCACGGATTTGACTTACCACTGACATGGCTACTAGGATTACACGGTTGGTGATGCCAACATAGCAGAAGATCCGCTGTCAACGCAACCGATCTTACGCCTTATAATTCCTACTCTGCCTCTGATTAGTGTTCTCTTTACTTGACCATTGGTTTCTGGACACTGGTTGATACTATGCTACTCTTTTCTTATACAGAATATTTATAAAATTAAGTTTTCAAAATTATCACCACACCATACATCAACATAAAGATTACCTGAATAATTTGAAGTAGAGAGTCTTCTTAAACGTTGCATGGTATTTACGTCGGCTCCTTATTGTTGTTTTAAAATTTGTAATCTTCTTGAGAAATATCTATGAAAACAATTAACCAACCATTTCAATCGCATGTCAATGTGAAGCAGCAACCCTTTAAGAAGTGCATTTTGAAATATGCATATTTTTATATTAATTTTGTTTTGTGGGTGACGGAAATTGATTGAGTTTATTGCAGATAACCTGGGAGTCAACTTTGAGATTGTGGCGTTCGAAGTTAGCCGGATTCATCAATTCAGCAATTATCACACTATTACTGAGTGTGTATACTGGCCGGAAATCTGCTACTAACTTAGTAAACACAACCATGTCAGAAAATAGTGAAAATACCTGTTAGAAAAATATCCATCAAAACATATCCCGAAACGAAGAATAGGAAATATCCAGTTCTGGCAACTTCCAGGAAAAGCCATCCACTAGGAAATGTACAGGGAGATGAACTGTATGTGACCAATCATGTTACCGAACTGGGACATGAGTTTTTTGGGGACTGTTTAAAGCAGTTTTGCAGCGTTCGACCTCCCCTTTTGATTAACCGTCAAATAAACTCTATTTAACGTGTATCTCCAAAACTTCTGTTAAGTCAAGGTATGAAATCACTAAAATATACTAAAGCCTAGACAGATGTAATAAAGTATCTTTTATCGTTTTAATATCGACCAAAAATAAAAGAAGAGGCGTTCTTTTCAGAAGGCGTTGACTAAACAGTAACAAGAACAATAGCAAAATGTCATATGATCCTGGCCTGTTAAACTATGTAAATGTATCAATATCCTTAGGATAACAACTCGCAGATCCTTGAGTATGAATTCCCTCGTTTGACCATGGAATTTCTTGTACCATATTAAAAATGTTGGCTGTTGTGTAGCGATGTCTTATAACTGACATAATTACGACCGTGTATTTTGACTGTAAGATGGACAAAGAAAGCAGAAAATTGTCATCTCGTATTTGGGTTCACAAAAAAGAGTATTCTTATCCAGTGTCGTCTTTCTTGGTACAAAAGCAGGATACAGTTTAATGAATGACTTTTTGTATCATAACGATGAAAATTCTCACACCGTTACAAAAAATAAATAAATAAAAAGTGGATTACTGATATCTCAAAATGTTTTACAGATGAAAGCAAGGAAGGAATTTAATGGAAAAAAATACCAAATTGGACAAAGTAATCAATTCTGTACATGATGAAAATTGAAAATGACCCTTTTAATCCCTTATATCTCGAAAAAGGGGAGAGTTACGTAAAGTTTGTTGCTACACTAATGAAATGTCTTACAACAAGGAATGCAATAAAAAACATCCATCAAAATCAGATGATGTTTTTTCTTTAAGCCATTCCCTAATATGAAGGCATAACCTTCTGTATTTTTTTTTTTTTTTTTTTTGTAGTAAGTTCCAAAATCCGAAAGTGAAGAAAAAGTAGCATCAAATTGGGAACCAATTACAAAAATCCTATATTTTGCAAATATTGAAATTAGACCCCTTTGACAACTTATATCTCAAAAACGGTAAGATTTACCTAAAAATTTGTTGACACACTTCCTACAGTCTTGCAACAAGATATCCAATAAAAATGACTGCATTACAATCGAATGAAAAATTACAATAAAACTTTTCTGGCCCTTTTTTCTAAAACGGTATGGGCCAGAACTATCATCATTGATTTTTAGCTGGATTTTGTCTGAGAACATTGTGTAAAAAAATTAAAATAATTGATCATCATGTAGTTGTATTTTCCAGATGCATGATATATAGATCAACGCATCTTTCATTTTGAATTTTTTTATGATCATGTTTTTCAGGCGACAGTAGATTCAAATGAATGATCAAAACATTCACAGTGACAATATCTGTATAAACGCAAAAGATAAACGAAACAAAAACGGTTAAAGGTCGATCAACTCAATCTCCTGCAAAAAACCATGAATGAGAGCAATTGCATCAGTCTTCAGTTTTCAAGTGTTAACTTCCCATTTCTTGCTTGCAGCACTTCTGCTACCCCAGTATATGGGGTGTGTGGATTGCAATTGATATGATATTCTAGATATCAAAGTTTTCAGGAAAGAAGTTTTTACATGTCAATTAAATTATTCGAAACAAAATTACCGAAAACTTTAATTGGAATCGTTGTTGTATAATCACGATTTGTGCTGATCACTATGCAGTTTTGATGTCAAATGTTTGCAGAAATGTTTTCGGTTTCAGATTAATTATTGTCGCTTTTCTACAAATACTGACTTCTGCACAGGATTTAACAACTCAGATTTCAGGATAAACGATAAAACCTGTTCTCACACCCCGTTCTATGCTGGAGTTTTGATGCTTTCTTCTCTTTTTTGTACAGGTGTTGTCTTGTTATATCCGAAAGGTGATTTTTTTCTGATCATTTCTTAATATACAGTAACAATAATTGAATTTTCAAGTTAAGTTTATACCTTGTCAATATTTATTGAGTATTAGTAACCGCTACAGCAAACCCGAATTCGTGACAACGACCTTTGTCAACGTATGTATTTGGCCCTAATCTACCCATAAGTAATTATTTTTCATATAAGAGTACAGAAATGATAAAGCCCAGTTTTTACTGAATGAATACCAAATGACGATTAACACTTATATCTAATAAATGAACAGAACGAGGTCTTCTCTTGTTTTTCAAGGAAAGACAATGACTGTTTCAACGAATGCAAGATATTGACAGTTCATACGTCAATTATAAGAGAACAAAAGTATCTTAGTTCGAATCAATATTAGAGCCTGGGTGTCGAGTGGTTAAGGTCGCTGTCTCACGACCGCTATCCTAACGCTGCTGTCGTTGGTTTGAATCCCCGCTCGCTCCTCTTCATGTGTTAAGTTTTCCTGTCTGTAAAGGGGACTTCCGGAGAATTTTAAAAAATCGAATTACAACACTATGTTTGCGCTTATATTTGAAATGTTTGCTGCAAATGGTAGATCTAGGAAAGACGTAGCAAATTTTAAACTCAATAATTAAGTTATATAGGGACCTCCCATTATAATTTAATGAAAATTCAAGTTCAGTAACAATTGTGTTCATTTTGCTTACGAAATGATTGAAATTGAAATTGAAATTTCATCTATCAGCTTTGGGCAACACCAGCAGCCATTTCGAATTGGAAAATTGCCTATGCAAAGTGATTTGGACATTATCCGCTCTATGTAAGAAATTTGCATAAATGTTTTGATAAATTCTGTTACGTCCTTTTGAAAAGCTTCATTTGCATTCAAATTCGGCTAAAAATTCCTACAGATTAATCCAAATTTCTACATTTTCACTTTTCAGGAGTCGGTGTCCTGTTTATCGACAGAACCTAATATCGGGGGTTTCACCGGTCAGCTGGTCATCTGTCCCGGCTTTCCTCCCACAACAACACAATAAATCCAAACGAATCCCGTTCCAAACCAATCGAATCAATATTAAAATGATCCCGTCACCTTCTATACAAATATTAAACTCAAAAAAGACTAAATGTACAAAAATCATAATCAGTAGCATCTGAAATACACGGCAATAACTACTAAGGAAATAAACGGAAACCGATTAAAAATATTTTGTGTCATAACTACGACTTAGTATGTGGTATTTACTGAAAGTATTGAAAAAAGATGACATACATTTGTATGTCCAACTCCACAAAATATTTGCAATAAGATTCCGTGTAAAATACTAGGGAAGAAAATTAACAAAAATTAAGATTTGTCCACTTCAGCAACAACAAATAATAGTCACATCGAGAACTAGTGAAGGGATCTATGGGTATTCAGATAGAAGTCAAAATAATAGCGATCCTAATCAACTATTAAATGATTATTAAAAAGGAGATAATAGGAAGGGCCAATAATGAAGTGTATCACACCAAACAGCACCACTGCTTCATTAAAAAACACCAAACTGCACCACTCTTTCCTTAAAAAACACCAAATTGCACCACTGCTTCCTTAAAAAACACCAAACTGCAACACTGCTTCCTTAAAAAACAACAAACAGCACCACTGCTTCCTTAAAAAAAACACCAAACTGCACCACTGCTTCGTTAAAAAACACGAAAATGCACCACTGCTTCCTTAACAAACACCAAATTGCATCACTGCTTCCTTACAAAAACAGCAGACTGCACCGCTGCTTCTTTCAAAAACAACAAACTGCACTATGCTTCCTTAAAAAACACCAAACTGCACCACTGCTTCCTTAAAAAACACCAAACTGCAACACTGCTTCCTTAAAAAACACCAAACTGCAACACTGCTTCCTTAAAAAACAACAAACTGCAACACTGCTTCCTTAAAAAACACCAAACTGCAACACTGCTTCCTTAAAAAACAACAAACTGCAAAACTGCTTCCTTAAAAAACACCAAACTGCACCACTGCTTCGTTAAAAAACAACAAACTGGAACATTACTTCCTTAAAAAACACTAAACTGCACTACTGCTTCCTTAAAAAACACTAAACTGCACTACCGCTTCCTTAAAAAACACCGAACTGCACCACTGCTTCCTTCAAAAACAACAAACTGCACTACTGCTTCCTTAAAAAACACCAAACTGCAACACTGCTTCCATAAAAAACAACAAACTGCAACACTGCTGCCTTAAAAAACAGCAAACTGCAACACTGTTTCCTTAAAAAGCAACAAACTGCACTACTGCTTCCTTAAAAACACCAAACTGCACCACTGATTCCTTAAAAAACACCAAACTGCAACACTGCTTCCTTAAAAAAACACCAAACTGCACCACTGATTCCTTAAAAAACACAAACTGCAACACTGCTTCCTTAAAAAACACTAAACTGCACCACTGCTTCCTTGAAAAACACTAAACTGCACCACTGCTTCCTTAAAAAAAACACCAAACTGCAACACTGCTTCCTTAAAAAACACCAAACTGCAACACTGATTCCTTAAAAAACACAAAACTGTAACACTGCTTCTTTAAAAAAAAACAGCGACAGAACAAAGACAAAACATGAAAGAAACAACAAAGAGACGAGATATACTGATTTAGTAGAGACACTAAATATAGTGATGTGGCTAAACCGAGTTGATGGGTGCCCCGTTTTTTATTTCGACATTCTGATGTATAAAAAATACGCACAATGAACATCTAATAAACACTTAGAACAACAATAGCATTTAAAGGACAACAGAAACTCTCAACAAAATAATAACTGGGATTTATCCCTGGTTCACTGATAAAGTAACCATCTCCTGTTTGCATGTATCATACATAGTTACGTTACAATAGCCGTTGTATAAGTCCAAACCTATGGAAGATAGGCAGTACTGAATCTATGAAACATATCTCCAACCAGTTCAGTTGAGACACGGTCATTGCGTTGCGATCAATCAAATCGTGATGGCGTACACAATTTTCGAGCGACGATTCTATTGTACGTTTTTGGTGATTTTGTTTTAGCTGCTCCATGTTTTAATAGCTAAAATAGGCTTTAGAATATCGTTTCGGCTGAAATATGTCTACTTAGAGATGGGAAGTTGGAAAAACAAATCATCCCAAATAATATAAATACAAGAATGCAGTAGTTCCGCTTTCAAAAACAAATTGTGTCTATAGTGTTCACTTGGATAAAATAAATGAAGCAGGAAGTCGGAGTTTCGAGTGGCAATACATTTTCTACATACGAAACGTGAAGGTAAAGGACCAATTTTACGTATTTTCTTGTCATAAAGAGGGCCCTGGTAGTTTGATCAGTTTATAAAAAAACTTAAAGATTTTTCAAAGTACTTGCAACTTTAGCTGACGACAGTTTTGAATTACCTGTGATTATGTGACGTACCATAACCAAAATCATGTTCAATAACGACAAGGACAAAAGCGGTACAAATAAGACAAAAAATCATTTATTTTCAGAACGGACAATAACGTTTCATGCTTTTAAATTTTTGGAGAGAATTCTTCCTAGAAAGGCTAGTTTGCAGAATGAAAAAGATATGATGTTAGTATCGAAGACGAAGACCTTCTGAATCCTTTTTTGATTACATGACACAGTGCTTTTCTGTCCTGATAACTGAATTTTCTTCAATACTGGACAACAACCTTGTCTTCAGTTCGGTGTACTCACATTTGATATCGTTATAAAATGTAAGCTGTGAGCCCCTATTTTTGTCGCACAGAGATTGCGAGTGTCTAAGATGAGGCGGAGGAAGCTTTTTGCTTTCCGGAATACTTTTAGGTACTTTTTGCATTCCAGAATACTTTAGGTACTTTTTGCATTCCAGGATACTTTCAGGTACTCTTTGCTTTCCAGGATACTTTTAGATACTCTTTGCTTTCCAGAATACTTTTAGGTATTTTTTGCTTTCCAGGATACTTTTAAATACTATGTGCTTTCGGATACTTTTAGGTATTTATAATGCTTTCATGAGATTTCATTCCACCACAAACATTCTTTCCGGTTGGAGGGAATCCCCTAAAACATATTTTCCGAACCAAAATACGCTAGGTATACTACGTAGACGGAATAAAGTGCACCAGTGTATTTTCTCCACCAGGTAGAAATAAACAGGTAAACCAGAAATTCTACACCCGGAATAGAATTACGCGTACACAAGTCCGTTACAGTTAGGTTATTTCCAGACAATAAAATTATGAATATATGCCTATCCGTACGTACGAGGAAAACATAGTTTGTTTCGTTTGTTTATCTTCGAATTTTCTGTAGGAATTTAGCCGTGTACAAAAAAATGTGAAATTCCTTTCGTAGAATGCTTACATTCTGCTGTACCACACTCGATAAATTTTTTTTCAGTGGGGTACCAAATACGACTGATATATTGGAAAAATGTCTTTAAAATGTTCTTACTTTACAATCCCAAATAGAACAATGTTTTTTCTTTTCGTAGTAACTAAACGCCATACACTTCAACCTCTGTCAGATGAAACCAAATATTTTCGTGTATACTTGTTAGCTTCACATACTTCCCGCAAGGCAGTGTCTCACATTTTACATTTATAATTTGACCGGATTGTGCTGGACCAGTGAACCTTCCACAAAGTTCCATTTGGTCTGTTTTCAAAACATTGCCGACATGAACATCCATTTTCTCAAGCCGCTTAGCTGGAAAGATGATATACATTTGCTAAATGTCTCTTTTTGGTAATTATTGAAAAATCACAGTCAAACCATGAAATGTATTCAACTGCTTTTTCTACTGATCAGGTTTCCGTATTGTTAGTTAAGGGCTACTTGGCCATTTGTTGTCTAAACAGTAGAATAACTAAACAGATAATGGGCTGAAAATATACTGTAATTGAACTTCATGAAGTCATGTGATTTAAAAGGATGAAAAGATAAATTATGTACTATTTCAAGAATTCACTCCCGGTTTTTAGTGGGGTCCGTGTTGCTCATCTACTTTTTAGTTTTTCTGTGTTGTGCTTTCTGTTGCATGTTCGTGTGGTGTTTGTTTGTTCTCGTCTTCCTCGTTCCCGATGTTGCCTGTGTCCTCGGATTATTCCACCTTGAATGCTCCTTTGGTTTTCTCTCGCCTTTCTGGTTTCAATTGGTTCTCTGCCTGAATGAATCATCCAAACGATTTCCGAATTCTACCCCAGCGATTTAATAAAAATTTAGATCATATGCTTAATCAGATACATATAAAACCATTAATAATATGTCTCTTGATTAATTGATATGTGCAACTTTTACATATGGAATTGACTTTTAAAGAAATTGTATACGCAAACTAAGGGTGTAGCCTAAATAGAACTTTTATAGTTGCAAACGGTAAATTAAATTAAATTGTTGTTCTTCGATTATATCACTTTTCTAAATAGTTTGATAAAATAAAATGTAGATAAACATCAATTCTTTATTGTGTTCTAAAAAATATGGTGCGACGACAACATACAATCCAATTTAATCAGTTTTGCCTAACCGATATTATGTATGTATGTATGTTTCTCTAATTCTCTTTGCATTTTCAGACGTCCCAACCGGTGTGGGAACAATTTAATCAGCGTGTGGTAAAAGTTGTTCTCAGTGTTTCATTGGATGAAACTCAATTGTGACGTCAACCTTTCTTGCTGTTCTTCGATTTTTGCCATTGTGACGTCATGAAAAATGGGGAACTTGCCTGATGACGTCATGCAAAAGTTCCTTCAGTCCGCGGTAAAAACTTAAATTTCAGCTGAATTTTTACCTATATTCATGAAAAAATCATTAGAGAAATAAAATCTTAAATTGTTGCCGGTTGATCATTGGATTTCTCCACTCTCGATCGTTAAATCTCCAAATTTTAAAGTTCTCGCCAAGGCTC
>JAOXYI010281393.1:0-10565 GCA_028566495.1 Lithophaga antillarum
TATTTTTCATAGGACCTTGTGACAAGTGTCGGAAAGAAAGAAAAATCAAATGTTTAGACGAAATACAGTAAGGTCTTCCACTGGGGGGTGGAAAGACCTTAATCAGACAAAACAATAGGACTATACTGGGCGTAGCTCACTCTTGACAGTTTATATACGAGAAGATAAACATTTTAAATTTCTTACTTACATTATGATATACAATATATGAAGCTCAACTTGCAATGTTTTAATATTTTTTTAAAAGTAACCTTAATAACAGTTTGTAGGCACTATAGCAGTCTGCTGGAAATCAGGTAGGTTACAATCAACTACTGTGAAAATGCTTAAATTTGTTGGTACCAATTTTTGTGGTCTGAGAAAAAAAATTGCTGACTCGAGGATTTTAACTCGTGGATTTAAGGTTTTTCATTATAGTTCTTTTTAAAGTTTCCATTTCGTTGGGGTTTTAATTTCGTGAATTGAATGAATAACGAAATCCGCGAAAATTGATACCCAACGGATAATAATGATTTCGCAATATTATAATATTGCTTTTAGAAAATACAAATATAATGGCATCTAAGTAGTGGCCAAAGAATCTAAATTTCAATTTATTCTAAAAAAATATCATACAAAATTGTTCAGTATTTATTTTACTTCAAAGGAAACTATTAGTCTAAATTTATTTCCTGTACTTTAATCATGATAGAAATATTTTTGGTAGTTAAATATTAATGCAACCTTATGTTTTAGATTGATAAACGTACCATTAAGAGAAAAGTCCTTAACATTAGATTAATTTACAGACTATGTCCAGAGCTCAATCATGTAGAATAACCACTGTAAGAAAACTAGTAAATTGGTACATTTAATATAGATGTTGGAATTTATCATATTCTGCCATTTGCAATGAAATACCAGTATCAAACCAAGAATATTTTAGATTTTATTTGTCTAAATCTGAATTTCGTGGTAGAGCGTGGAAGGGTCAGGTTTATTTGTCTACATGTGAATTTCGTGGTAGAGCGTGGAAGTGCCAGTTTTATTTGTCTAAATGTGAATTTCGTGGTAGAGCGTGGAAGTGCCAGTTTTATTTTGTAAATGTGAATTTTGTGGTAGAGCGTGGAAGTGCCAGCTTTATTTGTCTAAATGTGAATTCGTGGTAGAGCGTGGAAGTGCCAGTTTAACTTGTCTAAATGTGAATTTCGTGATAGAGCATGGAAGTACCAGTATTTTTTGTCTAAATGTGAATTTTCGTGGTAGATCGTGGAGGTGCCAGTTCTATTTGCCTAAATGTGCATTTCGTGGTAAAGGGTGGATTTGCCACTTTTATTTGTCTAAATGTGGATTTTGAGTTTCCTGTTCTTCATGTCTGGATTTTGACGGTTGGATATTCCAATTATCCAATATTTTCCTGGTCGTATAGTATCGAGCCATATATTTATGAACATTTTGCTTTATTCCCTATTATTTTTTGCGAACTGCACTTCAATAAATTACTAATTCATTTTTTTCTTTGATTAAATTTATAAAATTATTCTTGGAGAATAGCTTAGATATTCAGCTAAAATATGTTATTTTTATAGTCAAGTTCGACAATTGATAAAGTTTTGTGTGGTGCTCCAACCGATGTAGATGACGTAGATTCAATACCTACTAATCTATATTAACTTCATGTCGAACCTGCAATATACATAGATAAACAAACAAAAGTATTATTAAGTGAACAGAAGTCCCCAGTTGTATCTTTTAAAGGTTAAACAACCGTTTATGTTGTCACTGAAAGTACCAGCCCAGCTATGCATTTTGAAATTTAAAGAGACAATAACGCGAAGCTCGGAACATTAAGAGAATCACAAGAGATAGGAAAAAGACGTAACAATTTCTGGGCTTTGTGTCTTCGAATTTGAATCAAAAGTCGTAAATAATATAATACACTGTTAGTAAGTTATGTTATACCAAGACTGTTATGTGGTCTCGGTTTCATAAGTTTGTGTACTGAAGATGTTCGCAGTAGTATAGCGGTTGTACACAGGAACCTCTCTGATTGGTTAAGATCTATACTTGTTCGTGATTTGTCAAAATCTATACAGGCACCTCTCTGATTGCTCCCACACTGATACATTTTGACATGTATCATCAATCAAGGTCACTAATTTATTCATGATTGGTCAAGATCTATACAAGAACTTCTCTGATTGGTCAAACCAAGTCTTGTAACACTGATTTATACCAAAAGGGTCATCCCCCAAATTAATTTATTCAACATATCAGTCATATTTTGGCATCTATTATCAATCAAGGTTACTTTTTGAACACATACATGTCATAATTTGACATTAACCAGGAACCACACCAGTATTTTCTTATTAAACTTCAAATACCATTGGCCGGTTTTACTCTAAGTAATGTATTCAAGGATATAATAAATCATTATACGTCACATGTATATGGCAATGGCTGTAAATGTCATTCGTCCAACCCTATATAAGTGCATGTGGTTATGATATGAATTATATCCAAATCTTTGTGACGAAGAAGGAAGAATCTAAATGATCGAGTAAATGTTAATTTTCCTACTATATTTTAGAAAAATAAATTAACGATCGAATAAAAACAAATACCGAATATTAAACTTCTACATTAAAGTAAGCTAAACCCTTGTTATAAGTATCATTTTAATTTATGTTTTAGTAATCATGGCAAGTAAACATCAATGGAGCAACACTTTCCAACTGTCCTGAATAAAATCTGATTTGAACATTCGCCGCAAAAGAAAGAAGATAAAACTGTGGAATCAAAACAGACCGATGATGGAATAAAGAACTCCGGGGAACGTTGCATGATCCATAAAATTTTTTTCACTACTTCTCTATGTTATTTTTTTCTGATTTAAGGACTTTGGCTGTCCAGAAGTATATTTTCTTCTTTCAAAAGCAAGCTGTCGAGAATATTTTGATATTCATATTGGTTTGATACATCTTTCTTCCTTAATAGAATCACACAGAATGGGAGACAGACAATGTCTATATCGTTGCCAGGATTTATGACAATCATTTGATGAAATCATATTTGACAGTATATGAAATGCGGGAAATACTTGTATCCTTTTAAGAAAGGGGTTACACTGAATATATCCAGATGGCTTATGTAAGAACTATACGAACAACAACTGACTAAATATTTTTATGATTATTATACAGATAACGTTTCTGGAGAAGAACTACCGCATTTAGAAGGAGGTGTATATGTCACCAGGAACGATAGATACCTCGTGCTAACTATTATGCATTGTTGGAATCCGGAAAATGTCGATAATCCATGTCCAACCAAAAAAATTATTGTTATTAACAGTGGACAAATGGAATCGACTATAAGACGTCATGTCTGTTATAAGGGAATTTGTTCTAGAACTGAAAGAAGCAGAAATTTGTCAGTTTAGTGCATCGCATCACCGACTATTAATTCCTTGATGGCATCAAGGTTAATGAGTCGGGAATTTGTCCAGTTGAGTGTGAATCCACGTACAAAAATGTACTTTGCAAGTTTCCTTTCACTATAAGTTCGAAAAGCATAGTTTTTTGGTCCTCCCCACACGAATTCCACAATGTGTCCGACAGAGGGTGATCATGGGTTCTCCTAGGTAATTACCGATCGGAAGTTTCCAGATCTGATCTTTGTTCCTAGTCACGAATAAAACGGGGTCTGTATCCATGTACAAGATGTCCTCTTTTACAAGGTCGAGTAAACTGTAGTTTGAGCCAAGCCAATGTGGTGGTAAAGGAAGCCAAAAGTATGTTGGTCATACTGTCGATATGTAGAAACATCGGGTCATCAGACCATTCCAACTGTAGAATGTCCAGCGCCAGAATGTGGAAATCATTCACCGTCTTTCGGGGGTCGGACAAGATCCTGATGAACGTGTCAGCCTCAGGTTCGTGAATGAACTGAGATTGTTTCATTCCGAGTCTCTATCCGAATTTCCCACAATTTCGCAAGACACCGAAATCCCGGATTTTTTTAATCGTAATCCATTGTTATTCCCTCTTTCTCCTTGTATCTTCGGATGTATTCCCGTTTGTGGTTTTCGGCCACACAGTTGTCCGCGAATCCGGAAGACTCCTGTTTGATTTTCAGGAACATGTTGGCGTATTTCGCAAATAACCCTCCAGTTTCGTATTGTGTAGATTCTTCGAAGTGATAGACTTTTTATAACTTTAAAATCTAATATCCTTTGGTCAATGCCATCTCGAGTTCCGGTGTGCGCCATACCGATGAAGGATCGTTGTTGGTCCAAACACAAACAAGGTGACTGACTTTCGTTGTTGGCGCAGGTCCAGGAATTTTACATTTCCTTTGGACATATGGTACAACCCGTGCGGTGACAAAATCTTTACTTTGTCAGTTCCAAAATATTGCGATAGATCTTTAAAGTTCTCCGTTACGATGGTTGGGTGTCCCAATAGATATCGGCGTGAAATCAAAATACTCGATGGTTTCCCCTTCGTGTATCTTGCGGTGCGAAAAAAACTTTCCCTGGGATAAAGACGATCTTGGATGTCCAATTGCGACACGAACCGTTCAATAACCTTCGTGCCATTGTATAAGATCTTATCTGGACGGACTGGATGACGATAGATTAACACTTCCAGTAGTGGATGTAAGTTAAACGATTAAGCGTTTGTGCCACCAATATGGAATTCTTGCATTTTTCCTGCTTGATGTGAGTACAAAATTGACAGGTGCCATCGTCACCAGCAAAGATGCGCTCCCGAAAGCAGCAGGGATTGTTACACGGTGGAATAATAAATCTAGAATGCTTGTCCATTTTGGAACACAAGTATCATCGGCGTCCACATTTTGTCGACAGTTCCTACATAATTTGCATGTAGTACATTGTTCGGTCTTTCCCGTATAAGTTCTACAGTCGATTTTGGATGGCAAGTAGCCTTTTACGCACTGTATTGTATCGTCTTGGCGAGTCTCGAAATCGTAAAACAGAAATTTCTTGTCCTATGAATCCGTCGTAGAACCCCTGAGGTAACAGAAACGGTCTCCCACCTGATATGCCGAACACGTGTTGCATTTCCACTGACCGCATTGGTGTTCCTCCGGTTTCCGGTCTTCGTATTTGATTACTTTCTTACAGGTACAACTTTGCAAGTGGATTTCGCATTGAAAGGGTGACGTCATTTCTTTGCCTCTCCGCTTCTTTACGTCCTTTTTATCCGGTGACGTTCGAAACATTCCACGGATCTAGACTTACGGTGGCACGTTCGACAACTCATCAAAGATTTTGTCGTACAGTCCTGACTGGTCTTACGTCGCAGGTGGTTTCGCACGAGTGTGTATCGCTGTTTGAATACGGTTTCAGAAACGACTCGCAGAAGTAGCTGGCTCCGAAAAATCCTGCTATGCTGGCGATTCCGTGGTAATGCTGGACGTTTTCCAATTCCACCAGATAGAGGAAAATATTTCTAGGTCGTTGTTGTCGACTACTCGTACAAATTTGCTGCCGAGCCTGGATGATACCACCAAGATGTTGACGTCCAGTAGCCGTTCGAACTGTTCGATGTCGTTAAACCCAAGAGGCCGATCGGTTGCATAACGTGATGGATATCGGTCTTCGCTTTGACCCTTGATTTCTTTAACATGTCTTTATAATACGAAAGTAAGTACGTTTTATATTTGATGGTTTTTTCCATCGATGACATGTCGTCGTCGTCGTTTTTGGTCAATTTTTGCCATTCTTTGGTGCATACTATTTTGCACGTCTTTAGGTAGCAAACACTTTCGGCGATAGGTAAACATAGATTGTTATCGTTTGTGACTTCGAAGATGGAATGTTTTCTTTTAACTAATTTCCAGGACCACACAGCGACGTAACCGGTAAGTGCCCGCCACCTGAGCCATTGGACTTTGATATGGACCCCATCGTTACGTTTAAACTGTCGTCGACTATTAACTCCTCGTTACTGTTAATAACTTTAGTTATACGTCTGAATTTAGCGATTCCCAAGGTTGTCAAGGTATAACGACTGAGTTGTCCAGGTTGGAGTGATGAATATGAACACGGTCGAGGTCGGCCCCTTCTCTTCTGGCCTACTCTAGGATGTCGTCGAACATTCGATGTAATTGATTGTGGATGTCCTTTATTGATCACCCCTCCACTCGTCGTTAAATTTCACCTCGTAGGTTCTATCCGTGGCTTTGTTTTTTGCGAAGACCCTCTCTCTCTCCTTTCTTTCTGAATATGTACGCAATTTGAATGGCTGCTTCAGATAACCCTCGCTCGTTTTATTCGGATCTGAATTGCTTCGCTTTGGACGGTCTAAGGCGATGTGTCGATTTCTGATCTCATGGTATCGTCTGAAGACGTTTTGGTATGGCGTGGACTCGGAGAAGATTGTGACATGGTGTTGTGTTTAATTCCACATTCCGGGACGCGGCATTGTCGCCAGGGTCTAAAGAACCACGGGGGTCCATGTTCTTGTTGGGTTCTTTGTACTGTGTGTGGATCGGTGTCGACGTAAGAAGAGGTATTGTCGTCCACGTTAAAAATCGGACAGTTTTGTCCTTTGGCGTCTTCCGCGCCCATCGGTTCTGGTGTCGGTATATGTACGCCTTGGCCGATTAAGTCAAACAGATCCTGACACTCCAGTTCGAAAGTTCGGGTTTTTTTTATATATATAGCTTGTTTTCGATTCCCAATAGGTTTGCAATTACCTGAAGCTCTTCCAAGTCTTTATAGGAATCTACGATAGTTTTGGTAAATTCGTTCATCTGAAAAAAGACTTTCAGCGATTGATTTAAGTTAATGTTGTATCTCCTGGGATAAGTTGCTATTTCATTTAATCATTCAATTCATATTTATGGTTTGTATGTTCATAAGCAAAACGGTACGTGTGTTTTCATTTTAAAGGATCGGTACAAAATATTAGGTTGAAGTATATGAAATCATATGTTGTTGTAAAACGGCTGGTTATATTACGCAACAAGTTTATTTGTCCCAAAATTTTGATTTTTAAAAAATATATTTACCTGTTGAACAAATTTATGAATAATTTGTTCATAAAAACCGTGTTCAACATTTACCATCAGCAAAGACCATTAATTCATGACAAAACATGTAACGAAAATGTGTTTACATAGAATATAAATATAATGCATGGTAAACATATTTTTTCATATTTTTTAGTATAAAGGAAATGTGTGGGCGCTGTTAAGGTAGGAAACGTCTTTAGTTTAAATTCAGACAGTAAATAACAAGTGTTTAAACGATCACGTGGACTTCGAATAGCAATTAAATGTAAACGTCTAACTGAGTTGTTGGGAGATTGTTGACGTTTTCTGGTGTATGTGGGCTTTAATTTAATCCTTTTTTTTATTCGTAGGGGATTACCTAGTGATTCTTCCCAAAACATATAGGACAATACGCGTATATCATATAAACGACAAACACACACACACACAGCCGTACTGTGTATTTTTAGTATATTAGCAAATACGTTTGCAATTTTTCGGCAATTTTTTTTTCTTAAATAATAGTATAATATTAATATGAAAAAGAAAAGTAGAAAATGTTAAGAGATTTATGGAATGTGATTATTACAGCTACTTGAAGAGTGCTTAAACCTAAACCTTGTCCCATACCCGATGACAAATATCTATAAGACGTAAGTACTGCATAATTCTTTTAGTTATATCATTAAATATTGGTTTCGGCTATTGATCCCCCCCTTTTTTTTTTGTAACGTTGGTCAGGTGGTTTAAAACGATGTTCGGTTTATGGTTTTGAATTATGATCCCTTTCACGTGTACCGAATAGGTAGAATTATAAAACTAGCGGTCTTCTTACCTTATATGTCAATGTTGGGGTCCGAATAACTTGTAATACTATGTTCTTGGTCGCAACTTCTGGAGAGAAAATTGACACGTTTATATGCCCGATCACTGATATGTGCATAAATTATAGATTTTATGACGGTACTTCAATTTTAACCCTTTTATCTGTCAACAAGATGTACATACATTATACATTTTATGAGGGTACTTAAATTGTAGACCTTTGTTCTGTCCATCAAATGGTAATTTTATTAATTTTATGTTTTCATTTGCACGTGATGTATAAGGGTCATGTTGTCGCGAATTGAGAGGCGTGGATTTCGTTGGAAGTGACAGGTCAGGTGATTTGATTGATAGCCTGTGAGAACACAGACATTGATCATGATATTTGGATCTTCCAGTTTTCTGACATTTGTTGATTACTCATTAACTGTGACATTGATTGATGATGACGTTTGGGTCTGCCATGTTTCTGACATTGATTGATTACTCATTAACATATGGACTGACATATTTATTGGTTTTCTAATTAGATCTTTCAAAGTATAATAATGACGTCACTTCCGACCAATCAGAGAGGTGCCTGTGTACGACCGCTTTTCTGTTGTACTCCTGTGCAGACCATATACCGTTAATGCTCAGGAAGGACATCGCTCTGTACGGCCACGTGTGGTTCCCGGAACATGAGTCCGACTGTGCTTTATGTAAGTATTTTGCAAAATTCCAGTGTTGTGTTCGCGTCAATCATGTCCCTATTTCTGTGTGTTTTCACACAACAATAATTCTGATAAAATTAATGCTAATTAATGTAAACTGGCTTGGAGCAGTTTAAATATCTGGAACAAAACATAAAAATTAATCAAAGTGCCATCTACTGACAGTTTTTGAATATTATGTTATGAATATTTTCCTATTTTCAGTATTATTCTTTGTGAAACTTCACTCCCCCATCATCCTATGTAAAGGGCTGAATTATATTGATATGGACTAAACTATATAAAATGGGTCGTGAATTTTTAAATAAAAACAAAATTTTTAGATGTGATATAATAAGATGGCACACCCCTAGTGGCTACCAAAAAATCCAAGTATATTACCCCCGGGACTTCACAGGGATAAGCGAGGATTTGGAAACCATTATAGGTTATTCATATGATTCACTATTGAATACAATACCTTAGATACCTTAGCAGGGGGTATAATCCTGAATAGCTAAGCAATGGGGCAGGTGAATTACGTTGAAAATAACTGAAAACCAACACTTTGAAAAGATTTAGACAACCCTTTTTTGTCAAAAGATACTTGTAGCTCTTTCTGGGTTTCATCTTTTCATAAAATTTATGTGTAGTCTATGTTGCACGAAATCTTAAATGTATACTAGTAGAGATTTTTACAGTAAGACGTATCCGCATCCGAAACGTATCCGAATACGTATCGGACCAAAGTGATGAAATTCGGTAAGAAAAAGGTGTATTATATAAGATTTTGCATAAAAACATATTTTTCAATCTTTGGATTTTTCTTCAAACTCAACGCTGAGTGTGTACGTTGACTGAATTTTTCATCTGATTTTTTTTCCAGCACTTCATTGGGAACCCAGGGGGGTGGGGTGGGATATTCTGAAGTTTTATGATACTTATGCTGGTTTTGCGGGTATGATTTTTCGGCGTATCAAAAACTGGGATAATGTGAAAAAATATAGGACTTTTGTATGGTATGTTTAGGGGCTCAATCTTTCAATAGGTATTTTTGGTGGCGTTCAGCCAGATTTTGGTATAAATTATTGTCCTCTGACAAGCCTATGTATCACAATTTTTTAGAGTATCCCCAGCCCCCGCCCTTTTGAGACTGGGACAGACAACTTACGGATTCATGCAATAAATGAGTATTATAAATCACAATACACTTTTAGTTGCATTAAAAAAAATGACGCGGACGCGTTCCTTTTAGAAACAATTTATTAAAAACGGCGTCAAACTGTATTGATAATATTGATACCTATATGCGTATGTGTATTATGTGTGTTTATGTGTTCATCGCCTGAAAACTTCTCACTTGTCAATGATGACATATGCATTGTTATTGACGACAGAATACTGAGTGCCTGATCACTTTCGATTTGGAATGATATTTTTCTTCATATGACATATTTGTCCAACTACCATACTATTATTAAACCTGCTGGGTTAGTCTAATAAAAATAAAGTAACACTTTGCATTTATCATGCCTGCGCTTTGGCACAGATTCCAGATTTTGAAAAGGAGGCCGGGGGTGTCATACCAAAAATGAGGAGTCAAAGACATGTTTCTCATCTATTTCTATTGGAATTCAAAAAATGTTATTCAAAATCCCTTGAACCCCACTGGACCCACCACGAAGTTTATGGAATTAGAATGTGGGATTCTATTTAAGTATTATTCGACATTTGTAGGGTTTAAAGCAAGAAAAAAACTATTAACTTGAATCCCTGAGACCGTTTTCATTACACATTATGCATCTTGGTAATATAAATTAAAAGAAAGGGATCTGGGGTAAATATTCATAAAAAAAAAATCTCACGATATACATGCACACAAAAGGAACATTGCTTGTGCTGTTCTACATAGTGACAGTAAGGTCTTCAACCGTGAGTAAAATATATTCATCACCTGACCGCAAATTAACGTGTTGAAGCTACTACTATTTAGTGCCTCTACGGTTAACATTAACCCACAACTATGGAAACTGCTTGAATTAA
>JAOXYI010281504.1:0-10563 GCA_028566495.1 Lithophaga antillarum
TATCAAAATGAAGGAAATCTCACCGTGAGCAAAAACTGGTGGATATGCCCTTAAGAAACTGACTCAGAAAAAGAAACCGGTTTTTTAAAAAAGAAGAAAAATCTGACCATAAAACATTAAGATAGATTTAAACAAGAGGTATGGTGAAGAAGCTCACAAATTAACCCCCTGCGTATCCTAAACCTACTTACTGTAAAATGAATAATTACCCATTAGGAAATTTTAGATCATGAAATAATACCTGACGCAATGCTGCAATTTATACTTGAGAATGTGTGGAAATTTAATGAATTATGTGGGACCTCTCATTTACGGTCTAAGGGCATGTAAATGGCAATTTGCATGTTTTCAGGAAATTTCCGGAAGAGGTGTCAGATACAAAAAAAAACATTTGAGAAAGTCTTATTGCAAATAGATCGAGGATAGTTAAAGAACCCTTGTAACAAAGCTCTTCGTTAGTGGTCCGTAGGTGGCCAGTTACAGGCTAAAGTTCCCGCCCCTACCCACTGTATCCTCCTTTTCGAGTGGCAGTCAAAATTTTTCGCCAAATGGTCTGTCCCATTCCCCGATTAATTATTAGTATTGATTAACTTGTTCTCGTTCTGAAAATAGCTGAAATATTGCTAGCTGGACGTTAAGCAACAATCAATCAATCAATCATGAATTGTGACATCCTAAGCGTTCAATTAAACAAAACTCAGTTAAAGTATCTCGCATCATACCTGCCTACACATCCACCCGTAAATACTAATATTGTATTTTCATTCACCATTAAATTTCTTAAATGTGTGAATCTGGACACAAAAAATAATGTTTAAATCATTTGCCTATCTTTGGAATAATTAAACTCTAGTTAAAGCGATGTTTTAGAATATTCGCTTTTCATACCCCAGTACAATCAGCAGTGAAGTTTGAAAGTGCTATCTAAAATGACTACCTACATCTTATATACCCCCAATGAGTTTGCAACCAAAGACACTATGGACAACAACAACCCGTTTCGTAGTTGGATTTATTACTCAAGACTGACCAGAACAGCAACCGATATGTAGGATTTATGACAAACTTGATGATTTTAGTTTTCCCATTGTACATTGTGTGGCAATGTTCCTCACTAACCTGCTCACGGTGTAGAATCACAGTTGATACTTTATTCTAGGACATCTTCAAATTTTAAAGACTTCGTAGAAAGAGAAATACTTTTAACCAGGTACTTGTTCGAACAAAGATATCAAAAACTGGTACTAAGGACACCACTCCGAAAGTTTTATGGTTACCATCATTTGTTTGTCGACTATAACGGAATTTTGTGCTTCAGTTTGTTGAAGACGTATGTGCCAAATTATAATATTATTCTTGTCCCGTATATCCAGATAATGACTGCATACTGGCTTTGAAAACTGGGACCCAACGATGGACGTACCCTTCCGCACCTGACATCCATCCTGGTTTTAGTAGTGATTGATGTTGTCCGATTTTTTGTTGTTTTGTGTGTTTGTTTGGATTTTTTTTATAGAATATTTGCTTTTCCTACGCCTCTATTAAATCAGTAGTGAGGTTTGAAGGGACATCGAGGGAATGATGTATGGCAGTGTCTTTGCAAAAAGTTCTCATTTAGTGCCAATCGGACATATAACATGACCTCCCTTTGTAATTTTTGTTTTTAATTGGTTGATATTTTAAAAATCTTCTCTGAAACTGCAACGCCCAATGAATTTTAACTTTGTGGAAATAGTGTATAGGTGGTTCTTTACAATATCTCCTTTTTTTGTGCAGATTGGCCATCTAACATGGCTCATGTGGCTGGTAGTGGCATTCATGTTGTTCAGAAATCAATCGTATACTTTGCTGCATAGTCCTTGAAGTTTTAGCTGAAGTTCATGCTCACCGTCCAAAATGCTGTTCTAAATAAAAATAGAAATTATACTGCTTTTGCATATCAGGCATAATTTGGTAACAGGTGAGTGATACACGGCCTTTAGTTTTATTATATACCTGCGAAAGCGGGCGGTATATAGTAATTATGTCTTCCATCTGTCTGTCCGTAAACTTTCTGTATCCACTACTCGCCCTTAACCGCTTGGGGGAATTTCAAGAAACTTTAACACATTCTTCAGTAGGCGGTGTAGTTGTACGCTATATATTTAATTTTTCTCACTATTGAGAAAATTTTCCAGAAAAGAGCCATTTCACATGCATTTAGACTGTGGGTGAGGGGGCCCATATTGTAGCCATTACTCCTCCTTAACCACTTAATGGAATTTCAAGAACGTTAACACATTCTTCAGTATGAGGCGTAGTTATGTAAATATTTTTCTTTAATTGAAACCTTTCCTGGAAACATGGGAAATAGCCATTTTACATGTACAGGCTACTCTTCTTTAACCACTGTATGGAATTTCATTAAACTTCAACGCATTTTATAGAATACAGTGTAGTTTTGCCAAATTTGAAATCCTCCAAGTTGGTATTTATCCATTTTACAACGAATAGGTTAAGTGGGGCGCGAGGTGTTATAATTTGTGAGCTATACTCACAGTACATTGGTTTTGAGCCTGACAGGGCGAGTGCATAAATGAAGTTGCACTCGACTCCAGGCATTCCAATTTCCTCCTGTAATAATGAAATAAATTCAGTAGTGTTAAAAGTATGTTAAAGCCCATCAAGATGGCTCCACATTTAACGTAAAAACGTCACAAACAACCATTGTACATTTTACGGTATATGCATAAGGAGCTAGACAGAAACCACTATTTCCCGTAATGCCATATAAGATGTTGGATAGGCGTAAGACTGTGAAACTTTACAAACATCTTGATAACTTACATGGCAAATTGCCAGGTGAGTTAACAGATGATCATACTGGCTGTTGATTCTGAAATTTGTCCTCTCCTCATAAGTAATCTACTAATAAGTTTCATAATTCTAATTCGTGTGGTGCTAAATATGGATTTCAATATATGCCATCATAACAACCTCAACCTTAGAATTCTTGATCCCAAATTAAAGTATGTGTCTTCTGACATACTGACAGATAAAGCCAATACTCTCTTGATGCAGGGTTCTACTCAGGCTCAAGACGACACGTGATCACTCATTTTGCAATGATCTATGGGCATAAATGTGTACTCAAGTCACTTTATCCAGTCCGTCAGCTGATCAAAAGTAAATAAAGAAACATTTTAATACAATCTAATTTGCATTACAAGTGTTACTATAATTGAAAATCTTTAGTAAAGCTCAACTCCAAGATTTGAGAAACCAAGTGTAAAATATGTAAATGAAAAAAAAAAGGAAACTGGAAGAAGTTCAGCCATAACCCATCTGAGGACTACAACATGATGATGATGCATTGGGTTTTACTAAATTTTAAACTTTTAAAATATATCAGTTGTAAACGTTGGTGGATAAATATTTGAATACACTTTTGCTTATAGTAATCGGTTACTAGGCAGATGATACCACCAGAGACTGAGAATCCACCAGCAGGGGTACCAAGTATTAACAAAGGACCACTATGGGGAAAAATATTTAAAGATCTCAAAATATAACGGAGACAATTTAACCAAACACTCTTCACGAATATTCCATTCATGATCCTCTACCAAATTTGTAATTTTTCGATGCCAATCAGAAATACAAGATGCTGCCGTTGGAAAAATATTCAAAGATCTTCTTAGAAACAAAAGAGATAATTAAGCCAAAACTTCATGAATTATCACTGGATGATCCTTTATCAAGTTATTTTTGTGTAGATTGGCAGTCCAAGATGGCCATCACCGAGTGACATAATTTAAAATAGGATCCTTTTCGGAAAACATCAGATACAAGAATGCAAGCCAAAGCTGTTCATGAATGTTCCTTTAATGGTCCTATTACAAAGTTTGTATCAATCAAAATTAGATGCCAATCAGAAATCCGAGATAGCCGCAACCGCAGGACATAGCTTAATATAGGCCCCAATGGTTGAAACCAAATCTTTTGACGAATAATCAATTTATAATTTTCGTATAGATCGGAGATAGTTGCAACCGTGGTGCAGATACCTATCTCTACACAATCGACCCCTTTCCTTTTACAGTTGCATATCATTGTGGATGTCACAAGTGACAGTAAAAACCACAAATATTTTACAATTAAGTGTCAGCCTGGTAACTGTCATCTGTTTCTTATTTACCACAATCATGGATCAACCATATTTGATCAACACGTTTACGTTTACCAGGGATGTGCATGTCAACCTGCAACATTTTACTTGACCATTTATTCGTTTCCAGGGTTCCCAAATCTTGGTAATTTGGGTTACATTTCCGCAATTCGATTTGTATTTGTTACCGGCTTGTAAACTGCGCAGGAAGACGAATGTCACATGCGGAGCAGGACATGTTTACCGTTCCATAGCATCTAATGTCACTCTTGGTTTTTATGGGAATTCGTTTTGTCCTAACTTTAGTTTTCAACCTTGTGTCTTTTTTTCGCTTCTATATTTATGTATTGGTTTGATTCTTTGTGTTAATGATCTTGTCTTGTTCCCTGAATGTATGGTTTTGTCGACATCCACTTGGCAAACTTTCATTCTATTTTGAATTCTCAGTTACCATGCATCAGTGATTTTATTGTATTTGGCTCATACATTTATCAGAGGATATAACGGTCTGTCTGATACATTTTACTTGATCTTGACGTAGTTTTGGGGCTGTTTGGAAGTGTAAGGACCGCACATTGCTACCTACATATGCAAGTTTCATAAGTTTCTTAGCAGTTTATAAATAATATGCGCGTTTCCTTCCTATATACATTCAACGAATATTCTTTCACAAATGCATATGACAATATTTCTAATGTTCTGGTGGTACATGCTTAATATCATATTATGCTATGATCTTAACACTGCAAGATGTATCAAATAAACTTCATTTTTCACGATCCACTGAGTTTGTGTCGATTAGCTTCGTTTCTCAGTAACCGCACATCATTGATCAGTGATATTTGGTTCATACTTTCATCAGCGGATGTACATATCAGTCCATTTCTCAGTAGCAACACACGACAGAGCAATCACATCCGCTCCATAAATTAGTAGGTAATTCACATGTCAGCCTGATGCATGTGATCTGATCTTATTTTACGGTCGACTGACTTCGTTAAATTTGTGTCACACGTTGTTATTTGCTTCCTTGCTAAGTAACAAAGCATTATGAATCAACCACATTTGATCCAATTATTTAACAGAGGATGTAATTGTCAGTCTGACATATACTGTAAAAGTATTAATATTAGCGGTGTTTTAATTTTCGCTATTTTCGGGGCAGCATAATTTCCGCTAAAATAAATACCCGCGAAATAAACGTTTTTATATAAACCTTATCTAAAGAAATAATTAAATCGCCAAAAATCATAACCGCTAATACGTCAATAAACAGAATTCCGCGAAAATTGTAATCATCGAAAAATAATACTTTTACAGTATCACAAGAGTTGACCTTATTTTTAAGGTTCACTGACTAATCTCAATTTGTGTCACATTTTCGGATTTGTTCCGTTTCTCAGTAACCATTTATTAAGGATCAACCATATTTGATGCAAACATTCAGAAGAGGATGTATTTGTCAGTCTGACTTATGTTCTCTGATCTTGACCTCATGTGCACGGTGCAATGACTTTGCTAGTTTAAAGTCACATACCTTCGCTTCTCAATAACCAAGTGCCATTAGTCAACCATATTTGGTTTAAGCATTTATCATGAGATGCATGAGTAATTTAGCGCACTTTTAACCTGCACTTGACCTCATTTTTTAGGTTTTTAAACGTAAAGACCGCAGATTGCTTCCTACATTTAACTCGTGCCATTGACCTTATTTTTGAGCTATTTTGAAGTTAAACGGCAGATTGCTACCTAAATTCAAGGTCATGCATTTTGTCACCAGCATATAAATGACCTGCGCAGATTGCTACCTCTGTACAATCGACCCCCTGTACTTTTACAGTTGCATATCAGTGACATCTGGATGTCACCAAGTGACAGTAAAAATCACAAAATATATTTTACAATTAAATATCAGTCTAGAACCTGTTATCTGAAATTAACGTCATTTTCACGGCCGACTGAGAATTCAATTGTCGTCCTATTTTTGCAACACCTCCGTTTCTCAGTAACAGCACGAGACAGCAATCACATCTGGTCCATAAATTCATCAGGTAATGTACATGTTAGCCCTATGCATGTGATCTGGTCTTATTCCAAGGTCGACTGGTTAAATTTGGGTCAGATGTTGTGATTTCTGTCCTAGCTCAGTAATCAAGTATCGTTAATCAACCACATTTGATTCAATAATTCAACAGAGGCTGTATAAATGTCAGTCTGACATACATCACATGAGACTTTATTTTCATGGTCCACTGTTTTATCTCAATTTGTGTCAAATTATAGCAATTCTCTCAGTTTTTCAGCAACCATGCATCAGTGGTCAATCATATTTGATTCAAACATGCAGAAGAGACGGTATTTGTCAGTCTGCCATATGTAGCTTGACGTTGACATCATGTTCATTGTCGAATAACGTCGGTAATTAAAGGTCTTATATCTCCATTTCTCAGTAACAAAGTGCCAAGAATCAACCACATTTGGTTAGCATTTATCAGAACCTACAGCGATAGTTTGGGGCAAATTTAACCCGCCCTTTGCCTCATTTTTGAGGTTTTAGTGTAAAGACAACAGATTGCTACCTACATTCAAGGTCAGCCATTGACCTCATTTTTTAGCTATTTAGAAGTAAAGACAGCAGATTGCTACCTACATTCAAGGCCAGGAACTGACCACATTTTTAGCTATTTAGAAGTAAAGACCGCAGATTGCTAACTGTATTCAAGGTCAGCCATGGACCTCATTTTTAGCTATTTAGAAGTAAAGACAGTAGATTTCTACCTACATTCAAGGCCAGCCACTGACCTCATTTTTGAGCTATTTAGAAGTAAAGAACGCAGATTGCTACCTACATTGAAGGCCAGTCATTGACCTCATTTTTGAACTATTTAGAAGTGAAGAACGCAGATTAGTACCTACATTCAAGGCCAGCCATTGACCTCATTTGTGAGTTATTTAGAAGTAAAGAACGCAGATTGCTACCTGTATTCAAGGTCAGCCATTCACCTCATTTTTAGCTGTTTAGAAGTAAAGAACGCAGATTGCTACCTACATTCAAGGCCAGCCACTGACCTCATTTTTAGCTATTTAGAAGTAAAGACCACAGATCGCTACCTACATTGAAGGCCAGCCACTGACCTCATTTTTGAGCTATTTAGAAGTAAAGACCGCAGATTGCTACCTACATTCAAGGTCAGCCACTGACCTCATTTTTTAACTATTTAGAAGTAAAGACTGAAGATTGCTAACTGTATTGAAGGTCAGCCATTGAGCTCATTGTTAGATATTTAGAAGTAAAGACCGCAGATCGCTACCTACATTCAAGGCCAGCCACTGACCTCATTTTTGAGCTATTTAGAAGTAAAGACCGCAGATTGCTACCTACATTCAAGGCCAGCCATTGACCTCATTCTTGAGCTATTTAGAAGTAAAGACCGCAGATTGCTAACTGTATTGAAGGTCAGCCATTGACCTCATTTTTAGCTATTTAGAAGTAAAGACCGCAGATTGCTACCTACATTTAAGGCCAGCCACTGACCTCATTTTTGAACTATTTAGAAGTAAAGACTGCAGATTGCTAACTGTATTCAAGGTCAGCCATTGACCTCATTTTTAGCTATTTAGAAGTAAAGGCCGTAATTGCTGCCTCCATTTAAGACCAGCCATTGACCTCATTTTTGAGCTATTTAGAAGTAAAGACCGCAGATTGCTACCTGTATTCAAGGTCAGCCATTGACCTCATTTTAGCTGTTTTGAAGTAAAGACCGCAGATTGCTACCTATATTCTAAGTCATTTATTTTCTTGCCAGCATATTAACGACCTGCGCAGATTCCTACCTCTATACAATCGACCCCTGTACTTTTACAGTTGCATATTAGTGACACCTGGATGTCACAAAGTGACAATAAAGATCACAAATATTTTGCAATTAAATGTCAGTCTAGTACCTGTCAGCTGAACTTGACGTCATTTTTATGGCAGACTGAGAATTCAATTCTCGTCCTATTTGCACAATAGCTCCGTTTCTCAGTAACAACACTCGACAGAGCAATGTCATCTGGTTCATAAATTCATCAGGAAATGTACATGTTAGCCCTGGATTCAAGGTCAGCACCTGACCTCATTTTTTAGGTATTTAGCAGTAAAGACCGCAGATTGCTATCTGTATTCAAGGTCAGCCATTGACCTCATTTTTAGCTATTTAGAAGTAAAGACCACAGATTGCTATCTATATTCAAGGCCAGCCACTGACCTCATTTTTTAGCTATTTTAAAGTAAAGACCACAGATAGTTACATGTATTCAAGGTCAGCCATTGACCTCATTTTTAGCTATTTAGAAGTGAAGACTGCAGATTGCTACCTACATTCAAGGCCAGCCACTGACCTCATTTTTCAGCTATTTAGAAGTAAAGACCGCAGATTGCTACCTGTATTCAAGGTCAGCCACTGACCTCATTTTTGAGCTATTTAGAAGTAAAACCCACAGATTGCTACCTACATTCAAGGCCAGCCACTGACCTCATTTTTGAAGTAAAGAACGCAGATTACTACCTACATTCAAGGCCACCCATTGACCTCATTTGTGAGTTATTTAGAAGTAAAGACCGCAGATTGCTACCTGTATTCAAGGTCAGCCATTGACCTCATTTTTAGCTATTTAGAAGTAAAGAAGGCAGATTGCTACCTACATTCAAGGCCAGTCACTGATCTCATATTTAGCTATTTAGAAGTAAAGACCGCAGATTGCTGCCTACATTCAAGGCCAGTCACTGACCTCATTTTTTAGCTATTTAGAAGTAAAGAACGCAGATTGCTAACTGTATTCAAGGCCAGCCATTGACCTCATTTTTGAGCTATTTAGAAGTAAAGACCGCAGATTGCTACTTACATTCAAGACCAACCACTGACTTCATTTTTGAACTATTTAGAAGTAAAGACCGAAGATTGCTAACTGTATTGAAGGTCAGCCATTGACCTCATTTTTAGCTATTTAGAAGTAAAGACCGCAGATTGCTACCTACATTTAAGGCCAGCCACTGACCTCATTTTTGAACTATTTAGAAGTAAAGACTGCAGATTGCTAACTGTATTCAAGGTCAGCCATTGACCTCATTTTTAGCTATTTAGAAGTAAAGGCCGTAATTGCTGCCTCCATTTAAGACCAGCCATTGACCTCATTTTTGAGCTATTTAGAAGTAAAGACCGCAGATTGCTACCTGTATTCAAGGTCAGCCATTGACCTCATTTTAGCTGTTTTGAAGTAAAGACCGCAGATTGCTACCTATATTCTAAGTCATTTATTTTCTTGCCAGCATATTAACGACCTGCGCAGATTCCTACCTCTATACAATCGACCCCTGTACTTTTACAGTTGCATATTAGTGACACCTGGATGTCACAAAGTGACAATAAAGATCACAAATATTTTACAATTAAATGTCAGTCTAGTACCTGACAGCTGAACTTGACGTCATTTTTATGGCAGACTGAGAATTCAATTGTCGTTCTATTTGCGCAATAGGTCCGTTTCTCAGTAACAACACTCGGCAGAGCAATCTCATCTGGTTCATAAATTCATCAGGAAATGTGCATGTTAGCCCTATGCTTGTGATCTAACCTTATTCAAGGTCGACTAACTTACATTTGTTCCACCTGTTGTTATTTGCTTCTTTTCGTAGTAAGTAATCATTGTGAATCAACCACATTTAATCCAAAAATTAAACAGAGGATGTAATTGTCAATCTGACATATGTCATATGAGATGATCTTATTTTCACGGTCCACCGACGTATCTCAATTTTTGTCACATTTTAGCGATTTGCTCTGTTTCTCTGTAACCACGCTTTAGGGATCAACCACACTGATGCAAACATTCAGAAGAGGTAGTATTTGTTAGTTTGAATATGTTTCCTGATCTTGGCCCCATGTTCAAGGTCCAATGACTTCGCTGATTTAAAGTCATATCCCTTCGTTTCTCTGTAAACAAATGCCATAAATCAACCACATTCAGGAGATGCTGAGGTTTTTAGAAGTAAAGACGGCAGATTGTTATTTACATTCAAGACCTGCCATTGACCCCATTTTTGAGCTATTTAGAAGTAAAGACCCCAAGTTGTTACCTACATTCAAGGCCAGCCATTAACCTCATTTGTTTGATATTTAGAAGTAAAGACCGCAGATTGCTACCTACATTCAAGGTCATGTATTTTGTCACCAGCAAATAAATGACATTCGCAGATTCATACCTCTATACAATCGACCCCTGTACTTTTACAGTTGATATATCAGTGACATCTGGATGTCAGCAAGTGACAATAAAAATCACAAATATTTTACAGTTAAATGTCAGTTTGGTACCTGTCATTTGAACTTGACGTCATTTTTTTTGCCGACTAAGAATTCAATAGCACCGTTTCT